>PPHD01000465.1:0-64546 GCA_002909625.1 Bambusicola thoracicus | reverse complement strand
TTTAATGAATTTCATTAAAATTTGCCCTTTTTTAATGAATTTTAATGAATTTCAGAAACTGGTAGACGTAGAAGCTGCCCCAGTTCACTGTTTCTCCTAAACTACCCATGTTTTAGTTCTGAGGATTGGAGTGCTATTTTTTAACCAGAAGTTGTTATACTTTGTTAATATTCTTTTTTCTTTAAGAACTTTTAAAAATTGGCGTCTCATTTTTTAAGTGTTGTTATCCAGTACTGAAAAAAAAAACCACCAAAAAACCTATATTGAAAGTTGCTTGCAAACTTTGCAAACCTGTGTTCCTTAACAGTCAGAAGTCCCATCCTCATGCACTGTTTTGTCTGTATTATCAAAAGGCACAGATACTTGAATTCATAGGCAAGTATAGGGAAAGGAGAAGAGAAAAGGCAGATATAGTGGAAATTTAATTACTGTTACCCTTTTTGAATGCCTTGAAGTGGTGAAACAGCTTTCAAGAACATGACTATTCCTTATGGATGGGCAAAAAGGCCAATGTTGCAACGGATTCCACAAATGGATCAAGACATTCCTATCACCGTGGTTTATGGAGCACGTTCATGCATAGACGGCAATTCTGGCAGCACTATCCAGTCTCTGAGACCAAAGTCATATGTGAAGACAATAGTAAGTTCACTTTTTAAGCAGTTGCTTAATTTGCTGTGTGCATTTGTTCAAAGCGTACCTGTGTGATCTTTATACCAAGTGCGGAGATGATAGCTCTTTGATTTATGGAGTGGGGTAATAACTTCTGATTTCTTTAACAGGAAAAGAGGAAACAAGTTTTAGGTCAAACTTAAAACAGACAGAAGTCTGTTTTTTCAGAGTAAGAAAAAATAAGAAAGCTCTAGGAGCTGAATCAGGTCTTTGAACAAGATCACTTTTCTACTTTACAATTTTGTTTTGCTCTGGCATGCTAATACAAATAGTTTTCGTGGTCACTGGTAAGTACCTACATCTTTGTTTTAAACTGTAGCAGTCTGAATGTCTACAGATACATATGGCACAATCAGGATGCTCTCATAAAGTTTTTTAACCAGTTTGTGTAACACTTCAATTTCTCTGTTAAGAAAGTGGTTGTTGCCTGTTGCTTAGGTTCTTGGAAGCATCTTTCTCTAAGTCATTACAAAAAAACTTGGTGTTGTCTTTGGAGCTAATGCGTTCTTAGTTCGAGGTATGACATTGTCATTTCGAATGTGCATGCCTGCAACTCAGGACACATGGGCACGCTGTGTTTTTGTTGATTCCTATGAAAACAAACTATTTTGGAAGTATTTCTCATGTATTGTCACATCTGCCAGACATGATAATTGAATATGCATGTATGTTCCAATGCTATGATACAATGTTCAAGTGCGCTGGCTGCCTTCTTGCTGATGTCTAGTCCTAACTGGGCAGAAATATATAATGTGATATTAACTTTGACAAGTCAACGAAATAAAATTTTGTCATCTCGATATAGCTGACATCAGAGCTGGAGCATGGAGAAAAGATGTTACTGAACATCTTGCACATGTTTAAGAGCATAAATACACTTCATAAATGCAAAATTCCAGATCTGAAAGTGCTACTTTACTGCTTAACCTAAGAATGAACTTGTAACAAAAAAACCACTATTAAGAATCATACCATACATAAGTAGGATAAATGTGTATCATTCAGGAAGCCCTTCCTGTCTGCTCAGTGGCTTTTAGACGGCACTGTAGAAAACTTCACTGTATACCAAGTTAAAATTTTGTTAAGCCGAATGCAGGTTGTAAAAGGTAAATTGGGGTGGTGGAAGTTGTAGAGACACTGAAAGACATTCATAGCACTGTGGGAACAAAGGGGTTCTACTGAGGCTGAGAGTTCCTGGAGTGCACGGGGCTTTATTGTACATTATTTAGAATATTTTTCACTTTGATTTGTTGTTCTTGTTGTTTTTAAAAACATCAAATTGGCCATACTTAAAGCAGTATGCTTTCATTCAGAGACTTAAGAGGAAGTGTTTTAATGGGTGGGAGGGAGAAAAGTACATTTAAATACAAATTAATCTCAAACTGCCTGTAAAATTAAAATTGTCAAGTTCCTTTGATCTGCAGTATGATGATGACTTGCTTCATGCTAGTTTTAGCAGAAATGCAGTAACTACAATGTGTGTGGTTACTTAAACCCTTAATTTTTTCACATACTTGCAGTGAAATAATCTAAACCAGAATATGGGGTATTTTTCCCCATATATTGCATCATTTGCATTTGACTTTTCCCTGCTTTACGCAATACTGTTTCATTGGGAGGACTGAAGTCTGCTTCCACAAGGCTAAGGAATCCTCAGCAATGTAAGCCTCTGAATTGGTAATCCTTTATCCTAGTATGTTCTTTAGTGTTTTCCATATAATTTTGATAATAATAAGGGAATACAAATGTTTAGATGCTCTCTCTTCTCCAAACTCTTACAGAACTAACAAGCTGCTTTGCAGAACTGTTTGAGCAGAGAATGAAAGAGATGCGAGTTGTTCAGAAATTTGATATGTACAGTATGTTCTCCTCGCTTTGTTTTGCAGTGACTTGTGTTTACCTGAATTTTCTTTTCAACAAGTTGTGCACTTGAAAAGGCAATGGTTTTACCCTTTATTTCTGTTCAGCAGAGTTCCTTTGATGGGTGAAACAAACATTTGTTTTTCCTTATGCTTGGAGTCTTTTGTTGGTTGTGTGGTACCACCTCCTGGCAGCAGTTGTTCTAACTCTGTTAACGCACACTGGGTGCAATAGATCAGATTCAGATTTAGAATTGCTCTTTCCAAGTAATAGTGCAGCAATGTGTAGAAGCCAAGTTTGGGATATTCATTTCGAGGGGGAATATTCCTCACCTATCTCAATATTTATTTATGCGTTTATGTCCTTTTGACCTGTCTCTTCACCTTTGTCCTCCAGGCTATCCTTGGTGCAGGTCATTATGTGTACGCTGATCAGCCTGAAGACTTCAATCAGAAAGTGAAAGACATCTGTGATTCTGTGGACTGACCGTCTTCTGTCCTTTAGAATCTTACACCGTAGACACCATTTAATAGCAATACTCTGTAGGAAATGACTAAAGAATGCGGAGCTAATGGAACAGGCTCTGTTTGCACACTGTTTCTTCTAAGAAGCAATTTGCACACTTAAACCACTAAGTGCCTTTTGGGCGTAGGTAGATTTGAAGCAAATGTACAGTTTTATTTGAGATTTGTCTTTAGACTGTTGGTCTGCCATATATGAAATTATTTAGGACTTTTTAAACTGGAATTTTCTTTAAAATGCAGTTGAATATTGTTCACCTGTTGGACTCTATCTAAAGATGTTGAATTCACCACTACCACAGAGATCTTTGTCAGTATGGATCTAATGTATAAATTGTGGTTTTGTTTATTCATAAACATTCATATTTTCTAGTTGATGTTTTCATAGCATGAATATGAAATTGTTGTGCATTTTGTTTATGGAATCCAGAACTCCATATACAATATTTTAAGAGTTTGAGTTTGTTTGTTTGTTTTAAATTGGAATGATAACAGCTTATGAAGCTGATTTTGGGAGAGAGACAGGGCCAAAATAATGAGCAGTGCTTGTCACTGAAAAAGCGTATGTTAATTTGTAAGGAATCAGGACTCAATACTAGGAAATCTCCCTTCTCTTGTATTTTATTTCTCTTTATCTCAAGGCATCATTTTCCACGTTTGCAGCTTTTACAGAAGCCTCAGTTTCTAAGAGTCGGCGATGTAACCGGTGCTCATGCGTCCGTAAAGATTTTCTATGTAGATCCCAGTGATTTAAAGGACAGAAAGTGGCTTGTTAGTTGCTCTATTTTTAACACCTCATGATTACTGCAGGATTCATTACTTGCCTAAACCTAACAACTTTGGAGAAGCTGGCAGGAAGATTTTTACTAGGGCTGGGGAACGGTCATCTGGATGAGTGAGCATCATTCTCTTTTTCTTTAGACAAAACTACCAGTAAATTCAGGAAGGAGTGTGGGGCAGGCACAGAGGGAAGCTCTAATTGGCACCCACAGCAGATTAGTGCATTGAAACTAAAGTGCAGCCTCCTTATAGGAAGGATTATTACTGGAACAAACAATACCGCTGTAACAAATTATAATTATATGTTTTGGAGGTTCTTTATGTAATTATATATTTTAATGGAGTATTTTGAAATCAGAGATAATAACTTCTCTGCATCTTTTTGAAACCACGGTTTGATGTTAATTCTTCACAAGCTTTGTACATTGTATTAAGCAAAAAAAAAAAAAAAAAAAAAAAAAACTTTGTCACTTTAAAGCCAAACTCTATATTGGTTTGTTTTTTAACGACAGATTTACTTGAAACTATCGATCTGCTTTTGAATGTTAAATTGACTACTGAAGAATTCTCAATACTTTTCTACCTAGTGGATTCAAATTAATGATTGCACCATCTTAAGGCTTCGGCAGAATTTTGTACATTTCTGCTCACATTAAGGAACTGTTGCACACATTTGTGGTAAAACAGGCAAAGATACCTAAAATCTTCAGGAAATACTCAGACTGTGTTCCTAGTGGAACATAATATTTCTTTCTGAAGGAGGTGGATATCTGTATGGTGCTGTGTAACATCAGACGGTCTTCGTGACTGCCTTTGTGACTGCTAGCACTTAGCAAGCTAAGAATTTTAATTCAAATCAATTATTATATTCAATTGTTTTTTCACTTTGATGATACCAGGATTTTTAAACAAATTGCTGTGTTATTTGCTAAAATTTTGACTTCAGAATGGAAGATCAGGATATCCGATTTTTTACTATAAGCTATGAATTGTCGGCCATGACACCCTTTCGGTGGATGCCCTCACTGTGTATTTTTTCACACTTTTGAATGTCTAATTTGCATTTATACACTTCAGCAGTTGCTTCAGTAGTTATAAATGTAAAAATATATTTTGTCTTCCAAAATAATAAAAGGTGAAACAAAATATTGGCGTTTTTGGGTAGCACTTACTGATGGGAATTCTGGATTCCACATCAAAAGATGGAAGTAGGGGTAAAAATTGCACGTGAATATGAATATTCTTTGAAATAGCCCTTGCTTTTTTAGCTCGTTGTACTAATAAGATTTATTGCTTATGTTTTGCACAATAAAAATAAAATCTAAAATGTTGTGTTTGATTAATGTTGACACGATGTTGCTTTTGTAAAAATGTGTATGTAATTAAGCTGTAGAAATTAAGAGTAATGAATGAGTTGAGCTAAACCATCCAAAACACATTAAAAATACTGTAAAGCTTTGCTTTCGAATGTCTCTGTGTTCTTAGGGTTTCCCGTTAGATACAATACTGGAGAGGGAAGCATTTGTCAACAAGTAGCTGTAAGCTCAGAATGCTGTTTGTACACATAAAGGAAGCGTTAGTTGGTCATCTTCTAGGCAGTACAGGAGAGACGTGGACCTGTTGGAGTGTGTCCTGGGGGCCATGCAAATGATCCCACGGATGGAACACCTCTCCTACAAGGACAGACTGAGAGAGCTGGGGCTGTTCAGCCCAGAGAAGAGAAGGCTCTGGAGAGACCTGAGAGCAGCCTTTCAGTAACTAAAGGGGGGGATGTAAGAAAGAAGGGGACAGACTCTTTAGCAGGGTCTCTTGTGACAGGACAAGGGGAAATGGTTTCAAACTAAAAGAGGAGATTTTGATTGGTTATAAGGAAGAAGTTTTTTTCAGTAAGGGTGGTAAGGCACTGGCACGGGTTGCCCAGAGAGGTGGTGGGTGCCCCATTCAAGGTCAGGCTCCGAGCACCTGATGTGGCTGTGGGTGTCCCTATTATTTCAGGGGAGTTGGACTAGATGGCCTTTAAGCGTTCCTTCCAACTCAAACAGTTCTATGATTCTAAGATTCTGTTAGACCCTCCCGTGATGGTCAAGGTGGGATTTTTGAATATCCTATTGTATGCAACATAAACCAATGAAACTTATTTTAATAAACATAAACCAAAAATGAATGGCATATACTGAAAAGACACGGAAGCTTGACCTTTGGGTGGGAAGAAGCTTCTCCAGAAGCTGAGAATAGGTTTCTTTTGGAGCTCTGACTCAGCACGGTGAGCAGTTTCCTAAGGGTACTGTGCAGAACACTGTCCACAAAAAGCTGGTGCTTTTTTATTAGAGTGCTGTAAAATCCTGTTCTGGCATCAATATGAAAACAGCTTTGTATTGGAGGCCATGAGCATAACAAAAAGTATCCAAAATATTAATAAAAATCCAAGATGAACGGTCTGAGTCTCCAGGACACGCTCTTCCTAAGGTTGTTGCGATAAAATTTTATTAAAGTAACTTAGTAATATTTTGTTTGCATGGCTGAGTTCATCTTGTTACTTATTGAACCCTGGCAGATTAGATTTTAGTTCTGAAAAACTGATTTTCAGAGCTGTAATTCATTGATAAGACTTTATAATAAAACATTCGCAACCATCATAAGAAAGTCCCTGTTTGTATCTGATCGTAAAATGCAGCTGAGTGTATGAACCTGTAGGCACGGAGCTTGGCTGTGGCTGCAGACAGGAGAAACACCATTGCTGGCCTCTTGTTTCACCTGTATCAAAGCAGTGCTGGCATTTCTTCCTAACCCTTTGTATCCCTTGTGTTTAAGGTTTGCGCTGCATGGATGTGTCCTTCTGGCTGAAGCGCTCTCCATGGTCCCTGATGGCTCCTCAGGTTTCCAGCCCCTCCACATCACTATCACTCAGGTTTGTGACTGGAAGTAAGACAAGATTTAATATAATAACACTCCCCCTCCCCCCCTCCCCCAAGAATCAATACATGGGCAGACGTACCCAGAAATGTCCATTTTGCTAACATTCATTACAAGGGGAGCCTCCAGAGGCATGAGGCCAATAGGTAACTCCTCAACATGTCTCCCCCCTCATGTCTGGAAAAATGGAACAGGTAATCAGTTACCTGCTTGTTGCGGTACTTTGCTGCTCTTTCCTATTAGTGGAACTGCACCAAACATGTCTGTGTGCAGAGTGTTCACAGTGACTGCCTCCCTGGCATCTGCATTACTCTGAACACATATGGGCCAAGTGTTACCCCAAGTGCACACTGACAGCTCGATGTGCTTTGGCAATAAGCTTTTGCAGAGGCAGGATCTCTGTAATTAACAGATCTATTTCTGCACCTCTGTGTTCCCCTAATTCATGTGCCAATCACTGTGTACGTGGAGCAAGGTGACACCTTTGCTTTGTAGCTTCCTGTATTCAACGTGTGCCTGATACCCAGTAACATTCCTGCTCTGAGCTCATTTAAGGACATTTGCATTCACTCACAGCTCAGCTCTAAAGCTGGAGCCAAACAGCCCGGTGAGTGCAGCCTCATACCTGGAGGAAAGACCCCTCTGAGAGGTCCTTGTGCTCCTGGGAGCTCACATGGCAGTGGGGCTCCTGGCTCTGGCTGGACTGTGAGTTGCTGCATGTGGCCACGCAAGCAGCCAGCTTCGCCTCACGAGTGCCCTCCGCAGATGAGCTGATGAATGCAGGGTTAAGCAAAAATAACCCTTCTGCAAACACTCTGTGGCTGTAGGGGCTGGAAAGCCGTGCTGATGGGCTGTGTGGGGTGGGGACCTGCGCATGGTGCTGCTGTCCATGGGGAGGTGAGCCGAATGCAGCCCCCGGTTGCTAAGATCCTAAAGGGTTAGCTGAAGTTTTTTTTTGCACTGGCAATATCCGCGAGCAGATGTAAATCCTCTCAGGTGAACACACCCAAGCCCTCTTTGAGTCACATCTTAACAAACAGGCAAATGGCTGCAGAAACTCTCCAGTGGCTTCTGCAGCATGAGCCAACTCCTGGCTGGGGTGCACATCCCCCCTCACCCAGTGCCCCTCACCCCGTCATGCCAGCTCTGGTGTCATTTCATAAAGCAGAAATGAGTCCCACATGGAAAGACTGGATGTTGGGAGGAGGAGGGGGAGCACAAATGGACCTCCAACACTATTACAGCCCTAGAATGAGAATACATGATGTTAAGAGGAAAAATAGCTATGACAGAATTATTAGACTGGGAGCAATGCAGAGGCAGGGCACAATCCACAGTGCAAGGGGAAAGCTGAAGATATGCTGCAGCCTGAGCGCTAATCATGAGAGGATGCTGCTATAACGAATGAGGGACAAGCACTGCATGTCTCCTTGCTCCCATGCACTGCCAGACACCTGCCTCCCTCCAGCAGCGGGGACTTCTGCCAGGAGGGAGCACTGCAGTGCCCATGGAGTGTTGCAGGACGTTGGAATGCTTGTGGTGGCATTTAAACTAATTTGCAATGCCATCCAGGTGAGAGATGCCCAGGGCACCCTACCTGTCCTGCACACTGTGGGGTCCCCATGACCCATTGCATCTCAGCTTGAGTGAAGGAGAATGCGACACGGCACAGGGAAAGCCAGAGGGGTGCCGTGAGGAGGGAAGGGTGTTTGTGGGGCCGGGAGCCCTACAGCCAGCTCCCCAGCAGGGCTGCATCAGTGGGAGTCCTGCTGCTGAGCAGGCAGGACAGGCACGCACCTGTGTCTCAACAGGATATTAAAAAGCAGAGATTATGAAAGCAGGGCACGAGGCGAGCTGAATGCCTTTATCTCCTTCCTGCAGCTCCTGCTCAGCGCAGGGAGTGTCTGCAGCATCCTCCTCCCATGTCATGGGTCCATCCCTGGCTGCTGAGAACCAGAGCATTGTGAGGGGCAGAGGGATGGAGTTAGCCCTGCCCCGGAGTTGCCGAGTCGCTCTCTGGCTGCCCGACCCAGTCATTGCTTATTGCTGTTTTCCCTGCCCCACACCCACATTTCCCCCTTCCTCCACCCTCCTGGTTTTCCAGTCTCTTGATAGAGAGGTATTTTTAGGTCTCTAAATTACTTTTCAGATCTACTCTAAATTTATCTCCCAGTAATCTGAAGGGAGTGGGATTCACTTCTGCAGGAGTGGCTGAGAGCAGGCGCAGTGCTTCGGGCCCCTTCCCCATGGCAGCCCCTTCCTCCTCCTCCTCCTCCTCCTCCTCACCCCCATCTCCATGACCGTCCCCTCCTATCCCTACCTAGTGGCTGCGCTCATCTCCAGCCGCAGCGCCAGGAGTGCAAAGCCGATGGGTGGGTTCTCAGCTGTGATGCATTTCACCCCAGAGGCTGTTGTACCTGCAGAGATTCCTGTGGGGAACAAAAATAAAATCCGAATATCTCTGAAAGGTAACTGAGAAATGTGGTGTTCTTGAACACCGTAAAGCGAGCCCCAGGCAAAGGCAGGAAGCAATTCAGGAGCCCAACTCCCTGCCACACAGCTCCTGTAGGGTGCAGAGCTAGGAAACAGCAAAACTTCCTGATGCTCCTGCAGAGCTCAGAGCTCTGTGATCTGCTTCCATCTCCTCCCCACTGCGTGAAGGACAAACCTTTCCCCTCCCCGAAGCCAGCCCCAACCCCCAGCCCCTCTAGAACTGCCCCTTTCAGAAACCGGTGCCAACGATTTATCTCCTGACCTCAGCCCTGGAAGCCTGGAGCTGTGGGCACTGCCGTGTCCCATCACTGGGGCTGTCGGGGTGGGATGCTGGCAGTTCCATCCTTCCCCGTCCTTCCCACTGGTGGGGGATGAGGAGGAGCAGAGGAGGGAAGGGGTTAATGCTCTGCCCGTCTTCAAGCAGGAGGCTGCTTGCCAGTTTTAGGAAAAGCTGCAAGTCATGCTGCCAGGGCCGGGAGGAGGAGGAGGAGGCCTGAAGTCGCCGGGATGCTCTAAGCAAAGTGCCGCAGTGCAAACCCAGCCCGCTGGCACAGGGTGGGAGAGGTCGAGCTGGGGCTCTGCAAAGCACCTCTGCCTCCAGGTCACCCTTTTCACCCTCGTGTGGCCCCATCCTCTCCTGGTGGAAGCCCAGCACCTGCAGACAAGAAAGATGGGGCTCCGGGTGAGGTGGGGACAAAGCTCCATCCTTAATTCCCAACTCTGGGAGCCCCACTCCAGGGAAGAAATCCCCCCACCCCCCATCACTGGGGTCGTCTTAGATTTTGTTGCTTGGCAGCATGAAAACCGTGCAGTTAAAGGCAAGTGAGAGCACCGATGTAATTTCCTGCCTTGCATTTTTACATTTAGAGCGCATTACAGCCGGCAAGACCCAGGCTTTTGAGGGAAGCTTTGGTCAATTAAGATTAGCTGTCATTCCGCATTTATTACCATCATTTATGAACCCTTCACGCTGCCAACAGGCAGGAGGAGAATATGGCACACAGAATAAATAGATAACTGGTGGGGAGCTCATCAGGGCCCTGACTTCAGCCCCCTGTCATCTCTGGCGTAGCAGTGCCCTGTGAGTCAGCGCAGCACCTGGGAAGCCATCATGGCTGCCGCCCTGCTGTTAGGCCCCACGCACAAGGTCAAGGCTGGGGACGCAGGCTGGGGACTGGCACAGCACCCCCACGTGCAGCCCAGCTGGGGCATGGGAATGGCGAGGGGCACCCAGGGCACCCCTCTGTCCTTCTGCCCCTTTTGCCCCTGCCTCGGTGGTGCAGTTACATAATAACAACGTGACCTTGGAAGAGAAAGCTGAGCTGCTCCGGGATGCTGGGCTGGATGAAGGGAGGTTGTGTAAGGCTGTGTTTCTGGCAAGCTGTCACTCCAAAATCCTATGTCCCTAATTAGAGTTAGATTAAAAAATAACCACTTCTCCCCTCTGCTACTACAGCACTGTTTGAAAGGCATGTGTTGTTAGGAGAAAGGGAGTTACATCTCTACATCTTTTACATCAATATGTACCTATTTGGTCCGGAGAGAAGATGGAGCAGCACACTGTTCAGAAGCAACAAACAAAAAGCACCACGAGAAAAGGGAGGATTACTGGGTCCCCACTGCCCAATGCCTTCCTTATTGGGTTAAAGGACGTGCCAGGACGATGCAAAATGCAAGGCTTGTGGAGATGTATGCTCAGGGTCAAAGACTCAGGGAGCCCCTGTCAACCCCCCTTACCTCTTCACTGTTAGTGCCTCGTGTAATTTTCTTTCCATGCCCTTCATTTCAGACACCGGTCCAGCACTGAACTCTTTCAAGCAGTTGATGACAGGACAGAATCAACTTGGAATGACACTGATTCATCCCTGTGTCCTGTTCCGCAGTATCCCCTCACTGGGGACATGGGGGACCTTTAGGCTGTCAGGCAGTCGCACCGAAGAACTGATGGGCTTGCTTTGAGCTGTGCTCATTGTTAATGAGGAGCTCCCACACCCTTTCCTTGGAAAAGGAGTTTCCACAGGGTACAGGTCATGAAATAAAAACTTGTACCTTGTTGTAGCTGATGATTATATATGATTATGATGCATATATTATGTATGAAGATAGCCTTTGCATGGGTTGGGATGGAGAGCTGCAGACACTTGGTCAACTCAACTCTCATTTGCTGTCTGGGATCCCTTCAGACTCTGAAATCCACAGAGCACAAGCAACTGACCCACTGAACCACCCAGGTGGTGGTTTTTTCCTTCCCAGGAATGCACCAGAGTCTTCCCTTCAAGTCTTCCCTTACAGAGAGAGCACTTCTCACAGGCAGTATGCAAGGGCTGTCCAAGGTCTGTAGGTGTGCTCCGACCTTGCTGTTGAGCATTGGGACTTTGTCAGCCTTCAGAGGGGACAGGCAAAAACCACTGTCCCAGAGATCGCCCCATTTCATGTGGGATTGAGCTCTCTCCTGGAACAACTGGGGCCTCCAACAACAAACGTGGGATCTGTGAGAGAAGAGGAAGATGGAAACATGTGTCTGCCCTGAAAAGGAGATATTTGCTGTGGCAGGAATGCCCCAGGTGCAACTGGAAGTACTGGGAGCTGACACACGTTCTAGGAGCAGGGTGAGGACTATGGGCAGGAGCCCACACACCTGAATGGGGAATGCATGAGCAGGGGCATCCTCAAGCCCCCAAGTCTGCCCAGAGTTGATAGCATCAGAAGAAGTTTAAAGGGAGAAAGTAGATTACATTTTGGAAATCAGACTCACCTGTGGTTAGACTAAAGGTTTAATTAAAATGTCGTAGTTGCCTGATCACTTCAGTATCACTAAGGGGCATAGTTAAGGTTCGTCTGAAAAACTGAATACACTACGCCCTACACTGAATAACTGTTTTCTTCTTAAGCTCGAGTTATTTATCTGGTTCTAGGGTTTACACCATTTTGTTCTGACACAGTCAAAACATGTCAGTGACATTCTTTTTCATTTCAGTTTTCCCTGTAATCTGGGCATAGGAACAAGGAAATTACAGCACTTGTTAGGGATCCCCTAGTGTAGACCTCCTGCTGTGTGCAGGCAGTGGCTGGTTGCAAGATTGCCCCGGCACTCGTGCTCTCCTTCCTCCTACCTGTGATGCTCTTCTTTCAGGGGAGCTGGAGAAAGGGTCGGTGAAGGATACATTAGAAAGGTGCTGGTTGTTGGTTGATGTGTGCCTTCTCACCCCTCATTTATGGATATGCCTGCAAATGCCCATGTAGTTGTCCATGTGACATTTTCTACCTCCTCCCTGGGACTGCAGCTTGGGACACTATATGGGAAGAAAATGGGATAAGCCATCTGGAGGCTGTCTGCATTTGAAAGGGAACACCACATGGGGAACCGCTCCACCTTGGGACCTCACAGGATGTGAAATGGTGGTTTCGATCCAGTAGCACCCTCCTGTCCTCATGTGCATGGTCCTGCCTCCGCCAGTAAGCAATGAGCACAATCCCAGTGTGGTAAAGCCCCACCACTCAGAGCTTCTCTACCGTTGCTGCCTGTACAGAGCCAGCTAGACTGTCCCACTGGATTAATTTTAAGGAAAGAAGCTTCTGTTTGGTGGAGTTTCCCCTTCTGGTTTGGAGTGGTGGGCCTTGAGGTTGCATCCCAGCTCTACAGGTCTGAGGAGCAACCCTGCATACCTGCTCTGTGAGCAGCAGAGCCGACCTCCCAAGAAGGCAAAGTGCTGACCACAGTTCTCCTCCTCCTCCTTTGCTTGTGCTCCAGCAGTAATGCACATGTGCTTTGTCCATAAATATATTATTTTGTGTTCCTGCCAGCCCAGACTAATAGGGCTAATGTTTCCTGAGGAGCAGCCCAAAGCTACATTAGCCGCAGATGTTTGATTGATTTAAAACAAAGAGCCCAACCGCCAAACTGCTCCATATGGTTTCTCTTCCTGTCACTTTGCCTGCAGGGTTATCTCTGAAATGCAATTAAGGTGCTTAAAAGTACATTTTCAGGAAGATGCAGAATTGATGAGGGTGGGTTTGCCGATGGGTGCCTCCAAATTGTTAGAGCAGGAGCGAGGAAAGTCGTGCCCTGCCCTTAGCAGCTGCACACGTGGTTTTTCCACTTACATGAAGATCTTAAACAGGAGGGCAGGCCAAAAAATGCCCCTGTTGTCAAGACTTTGCCATAAAAGTACTTTGCCAGTACTTGTGTCTCCTGATATTCTGCTCATTTATTATTGAAGTCAAATGTTTCTCTAATTAGATATTTGCTTGGGAACTTAAGTGCTGCAGAGATTACGTTCAGCCCCACCTCTCCCCTGCTCCCAGGGCACCAGAGACAGAACCCATCCTGTGAACCTCTACTGAAGGCCTGGCTCTATCCATGAGGAGGATGCCAGTCCTGTCCCAGCAGCAGGACACCTCCTAATATTTGCTGCAGACCCAGCACACCAAGCCCCATAGGGCAGGGGACATCTCTCCACCCCACTCCCACCAGGAGCACATCTTTGGGAGGCCAATAAAAAAACAAGTGTTGCCCGGTCTCCATCTTGTCACAGAATCATTAAGGTTGGAAAGACCACTGAGACCAACTGCCAAATCATCCTCACCACGCCCACTGACCACATCTCTCAGTCCCACATCCACACAGTTCTTGATCACCCTCAGAGTGACCTCCTTGCAGCCGTTCAGTACCTAAAGGGAGCCTATAAACAGGAGGGGAATCAACTCTTTGAAAGGGTAGATAACAGCAGGACAAGGGGAAATGGTTTTAAGTTGAAGGAGGGAAGATTTAGTTTGGATGTTTACTATGAGAGTGCTGAGGTGCTGGAACAGGCTGCCCAGAGAGGTTGTGGATGCCACATCCCTGGAGATGTTCAAGGCCAGGTTGGATGGGGCCCTGGACAGCCTGGGCTAGTATTAAATGTGGAAGCTGGTGGCCCTGCCTGTGGTTGGGGGTGTTGGAGCTTCATGATCCTTGAGGTCCTTTCCAACCTGGGCCCTTCTGTGATTCTTTGATTCTGTGATGGTGACTCCACCTCCCTGGGCAGCCTGTTCCAATATCTCACCACTCTTTCTGAGCAGAATTTTTTCCTAATGCCCAACCACAACCTCCCTTAGCGCACCTTCAGATCATCTTCTCTAAAGTTCAGCCATTAGAGGCAGTGGCCCCATACGCTATGTGTTTAAAGATCTCAAATACTTTGCTTTCCGAAAACAGATAATCTACTTCCAGAGCAATTCCTCAAATAGGTGCCTGACATTTGGCATCTTGATCCATATCTTAGTGCCTCACAAAAAAACCCACACGGATTTTAGCAGGGAATCCCAGCCTATCGTATAGAATTAATTCCATTTAATAGAAAACAGAAATAATTACATTGCAGCAAGTCTGAAGATCCCTAGCAGCAGTAAATACACAGCAACTCCTGTATAAGCACAGGATAATTATCTGGTGCTCAACTGATTCCCAACTAGACCTCTGTTAACCTTGTTCTTACCTCTTTCAGAATTGAAATCCTAAGGTAATTCATCATGGAAATTCTTGGTAACGTCAAGTATAATTGTTAAGTAATTTTCAAGCATGTGTAATTACCGTGCTCGATTAATCTCATCATGGGTCTTAAAGCCAGGTCGTCTAATGGGCCTCAGATCTAAATAAACTCCCATCTATATCTGTATAAATATGCATACATGCGAACCTGTTTGTGCAGGAGAGAAGGAGTGAGGCCCTCAGAAACACACCCTTCTCTGCAGCCTGCTTTATTCCTCACTGAGGCTTCAGTAGAAATATTACCCCATTGTGGTGAATCCTTAAATTCACAGGCACAGCCAACACCATCCAAGTCTCCACAAGCATTTAAAGTGAAGCATTTCACAGAAAACTGATTGTACAAACAACGCTATATTGCACCATGTTTATTTTCTTCCAAGGGCTTCCAGAGCAAATGTTCTTCAGCTACAAACAAGAGGAGAAGCTGGCTTGCGGTTTTTGCCCATGCTGCAGTATCAACCTGAGATCTGAAACCTCAGCTCTTTTTCTCCTCTTGGCTTTCAGCCCCAAGTGGGGATGGGAAGCGTGGATCAGAGGAGCCTACCCTGCTGCCTTGGAAGGCTGTGTCTCTTTTAGGGTGCATGCAGAGAGCACTGGGGTGAAGCACTCTCCCAGGAACCCCCACAGCGCTGCATGAGAAGATCAATAGCAACAGGGTCTGCTTGAGATCAAGAACTCCAGGAGCCTAGGGAAGTGTTAGGATGGCATGATGACTAGACGGGGTCGTATCATGCAACACAACTTTCTGCCAAGCGATTTGCAGTACTCTGCAGACTTTGTCTCCAAACTGAAGATGCCTGCAGGGACCCAAACACGCAACTTGGAAACTTCTAAGCAGGACAAGTGTTACTGGCGCCTGGTCTTCAGGGCTGAGCAGGTCCTTCAGGCTTTGAAGGCATTTTGTAGAAATCCCTCAGAAAAGCTTGTTGAAACTGAGAAAAATGCACTATGAAATTTGAGGAAAAAAAATGTCTCAACACTTCTGTAAAGAGAAAGATTATATTTTCTCCTGCATTCCGCAGTTTCACACTTCCAAAGAAGGTTGAATCTGCAATTTCATGGCATTTCTCCTTTCTTCTGAGAAATGATCTTTAAAGAGAAGCACCAGGAAGGCTGCCAGCCGGGCTAATGCAATAGGAGCATCACGTGCAGCACACCTCCCTGCAGCCACCTTGTCCCATCCCTCCCCACCCTTGCAGACACTGAATGGCATCTGCCCTTGAACTGAATTTGGCTGTCCGTGGGACAGCCCTGCTGCTGCCCTGCAGAGGATGGATGCTCTCCCTGCCTCTCTATCTCTGAGAAAACATTGTGGAGAGCCCCACACAGGAGTCTCCTTTTTTGCCAGAGAGCAGTGGATGCGATCCTAGGACAAGGTGGCTTTGAGAAGCAGGAAATCTTGATGTGGAGGAAGGCTTGTTGATGGGAAGTGGTGTGTCACTGAGACAGCGCCAGCTTTGCACCCTTCTTTTATTCTTCTCCAAGCTACAGCAAATTCAGTTGGTTCTCAGAGCTGCGCTTTATCTTCCCTTTGGGAGGTTTCTGGGTCAACTGTATTAAAATGCATTTATTCTTAAGGGGGTCAGTAATCTGCCACAGTAGTGATGTATGAGGGAATGGGGAGAATACATAAATTTCTGGCCATGCAGAGAGAAGAATCCCAGAGTTTTGCTATCTGTAGAAATGGAGCATGGGCTCTGTCACTTTGTGTCACGACAGCAAAATTAAACAAATGGAATCTGACAGTCGGAAAAGAAACAAAGGACTTCTATCCAATTACTTCCAGAAGAATATTAAATTATGAAGGCATTCACTTTTGTGTTAGCAAATAAGTATTTAAATAGACCTAAAGTCCTTCATATTCTCAAAGTTGGGTTTATCTGCATCTGAGATGCTGGGGACACTCACTCTTGAAAGGGAAACGGAGAATAGAGAGTGACCTCGATAGGCAGTCTCAGCTGATACATGTGGCTGGCATGGCCAGGAATGGGATCACTATGGGTGTTGAGGAAAGTGAGGGGACAGGAGGTACAGCCAAGGCATCTTGTTTTGGATGCCTCCATCACCACTCAAGGGCATCACAAGAGCAAAGAACCACCAATCCAGCAGGAGGCTCTGGGTGCTCCCAGCCAAGTAGTGATCAGGACCGGGCACAGAGAGGGTCAGAGGTGACAAATCAGCCACAGACAGACTGCAAGGACTGAGCATCCAATGCTGTCTTCATCATCAGAAAGTGAGTGGCGTATACAGAGCAGGACTTTGGTGAAGGCAGATTGCTCAGGGGTGCAAGCAAACTGGAGGGCTGGCAGCACCAACACTGCACTTCTGGAGACAGGACAGCTTCAGATACACCCCAGAGCAAATTACTTCCTGGAACAAATGCCCAGCAGAGGTGTGAGATGTTTGCAAAGAGTACAGCAAGGGACAGGAGAAAGCCAAGATTAAGCTGCGTGGAAGTCCAATTTGACTCTAGGAAAAGCCATGTGGACCTGCAGCTTTTTGACAAGGAGGACAGCAAGACCTAAAATAGTCTGTTTGAGAGGGGGATTATGCAAAGGCTTATCTCAGAAGGAATACGGTTAGGAAAGACAAATCCCACATCCTTGCAAGCCCTGTTGTATTTGACATGCGATGCTGAGGCAAGCGGTCAGAGCAGGCTGCACAGAACCAAAATGCGTCATCAGGGAGCAGGAGTGTGAGTCAAAGGCACAATCCCTTGGGTACGCACAAGGAAGAGGAAGGTGAAATTGTCAAGAAACATCAAGATGCTTATGACAGAGAGAAAACAGACAGCGGTGAGCAGTGATGGATGACAGCTACACCGTTTCCCCAGGATGCAGGTAGCTTCCTATTGTCAGCACTGGGGGGATTGGTCTGCCCATGGCCACATCCAACAGGAGGTCACCCCAGCCTGGCCCAAAAGAAAGACAGCTGGATCTGGTCTAACAGGAGGTCACCCTGGCCCTGTCCAAAAGGAAGCCAGCCCAGCCTGGCCTGCACAGTTGGGTCTGAGGCTCAATGCCACACAGCACACAGGGCTCTTTGGCAGGGAGTCCCAGAAGGTCCAGGTGCAGTGGTGGGCCTTGGACAAAGGGAAGCCCTTGCTGGCCATCAAGGTTTGTGTGTTTGCATAGCAGCAACAGTCCCAAGCAGCAGCCTTGGCCAAATGTGGGGTTGATTTATATGTGTTCTGCCATGTTACCACTGTCCGTATGAGGCGAGCGGTGTCTCCATTCAAGGAGAAGCTGCATAGAGCTGCTTTGGATCGTGGGCTAGTGCAGTCAGGTTCTTCCATCATCAAAGGCTCAGGCAGGGAGGGGAAAAGACAGAGAAGGCCAAATTGCTTTGTCGCATACACTGCTGTAAGTCCAGAGTAATCACATTAAGCATAATGAGCCTCCACACTTCCTTCCCCGCTCCCACTTGGGAACAGTCATTCGCTGCTGGCCAATTCCTGCCATAAATGATGCTCCTACCTATCAAATTGGCAAAAGTCTTCTGTCCAGGGGACTGTGGGGAGAAGAAAGCTGCTACGCTTTTTGCTTCCTTCTCTTCCTCCTTCTTCTCCTCCAGAGAGTCAACCCTACACTCCCAGGGGTGCTGCTTCACAATCAATTTGCTCGTTGATGTAGATTTTTACCAGAGAAGACCACAAGCATCACCCAGATACCTATAACTCTTCAGCTTAGTGACCCACAGGCCCAGCCCTCATGGGACAGGCCACCTCTAGCCACCATCCCTTGGGGTCCTTGGAGCTGCCCCCTGCCAGGAAGCCTGCTGAGGGAGCTGTGGAGCTACATCCCATGATTTTCACATTCCCATCTATTAATTAGATGGTCACAGGGCAAAGGAGAGCAGTGCTGGCTTGCAGGGAAGGCTGCAGCGGCCCTTTGGGGACAGCATCCTGCAGGTCTACAGCACTTTTCCTTCTGACAGCACAGGCTGATCTATGCTGGCTGTAATTGTAATCAAAGTTAATTGAATCCGGGTGTGTAGGTTGCTGAGCAACTGGAGACATTTATACCAAGGAGATGGGGACAGCAATCGTGTAACCTCCAGGAAAGTTGGGAGGGCAGTTACCTAACTCTGGTACTGCCCAATGATCACAGGGAAATGCTGGTATTTGTGGTACCAAAGCTAAGGGGAAAGCATTAGGGCTGTGCCTTTCTACTGCAATTTGGAGAGATTGGTTGACACTGGGAACAGAGCCTCATATGGATGCAAAACATCAATGGCCAGCTTTTCAGAGGACAAGAAAATGGCCAGTTGAGTTCAGTCATAGGCCAGGGTGGGTTACGGGTGGTCAGTGCTGAACTCCTGCTGTTTGTCACCCACTCTTAGATGGCAAGTAGGTACAACCATGTGTTTGCCACCACTGGCTGGGAGTCAAGGCCCCTGGTCAAGTTGCTCCCTGCAGGGCTACCAGCACTCAGCAGGAGCTGGCCTTATCCAGCCCCGCTGTGTCATCATCAGGGCCGTCTGTGTGATGAGGAGATGCTGGGAGGTGGGTTGGCTGGTACCTGACGCCTGGGGGGAAGGGATGCTGGGGGCTGATTAAGTGCTGCTGCAGAGGAGGGGTCCTGCCGTCAGCACATTAGCAATCAAGGAGAAATTTTCCTTCACTTCTTCTGTGTTTTTTTTTTTTTTTTCTTCTAATTAGTACTGTTTTCTCCTAAGAGTTTTCATGGAATTTAAAGGCCTCAGGGTGCACTGAGGGAAGAAGTGGAGAGTGGACCAAGGTATGGTGGGACCCTACACATATGGTGGGGGACTCCTAACTCCAGATACCCACTCCTGCCAAACTCCTCCAGCACTGTGTTTTCTGGAGAAGTAGACACAGAGCATCATGCTCTGGTAGTCCTAAAGCCTCCCCCCCCTGAAGGAGGCATCTTGCTGCAGGGCAGCAGCACTTGTGCGACAGCTTTGACCTCCTCATCAGCGTGGGGAGAAGTGAGGGGGAGTCCAGCCCCTGCCTTGATAGTGCTGGCTCTGAAACAGGAGCTACAGGGAAAAACTGGATTTTTTTTTTATATATATATTTTTTTCCTTGACAAACTGGCAGATCTGTAACGGATAGGAGGAGCAGCTTGCTGCCTTTGCAGGGGATCACAGCTTCTCAAAGCAGAGCTGTGCTTCGGTATGGCTGAGCCACCACAAAGCTTGACAGGTGATGGGACAGAAAATGAAAGGTCCTTTTAAAGCCAGGCCAGCTTTCTGCAACGCCTTTCAGCACCTCGCTGCCTGGCAAGCTATGCTTAGAGCTATGGGGGCAGGAGTTAATCCATTGCAGGGGGTTTGGAGAGCAGTGTGGTCCCTCTCTGTTCTTTGCAGATGAGGTTCTCGTGAGGAGCTGAGAACTCAGGATCTACCCTTCCACCTTGGCTGCAGGTGGGGCGTCACCATGCAATGGTGGGGCTTCTGCTGACCTCTTTGGTGGCATGCTGTTTTACAGGGACAGACATGCACCAGTCAAGGCAGCAGATTCGAAGCCTGGTTCTAACTCAAGATTACATTTATTGCAATGTTACAGGCATTTTTTAGTCTTCTTTTTCTTTTCTTTTTTTTTTTCTTTTTTACTGTAAGGGAAATATTAATTTCACGCTTGGCTTGGCTCTCAAGCAGCATTCTCCACCCTGCATCCCAATGTGGCTGCTCCTCCAAGCCGGGAGCTGCAGGGTTCCATCACAGCGACACGGAGATACCTCACCTCCCCACCTGGCCCCATGGTGGTATCAGCCCGGACTGAAGCATCGCCTCTGTGGGCTTTATTGTGTGGCTTTTCCAAGTGTTCTGCTCTTGAGGAGGCTCAGAGATAAAACTGCCAGTGCAGGTAGTTGTTTGGGGGCAGTTTGGAGGCTGTTCCTTATGGGTACCCAGCTCCACGGTGACACTGAGCTCTCCAAACAGCAGCATCAGAACTTGGATTTCACCACTGCCTCTTGTTTTATCTTGTTCTATGAGCTTATAACACACATGCAGAGCCTCGACCGGCCCATCTGCAGGCTTGATATTAGTAGCTTGAAGGTGTTAATAAAAAAAAAAAATCTATGCAGTCAATTTGCTCAGGAAAATATTTATGCTTTTGTTAGTTTTTCTGATTGCTGTTTCTTCCTAACACCTTTCCATCCCTCTGGTCTTCTGAAATGTCTTTCTTGAAGTCAGTAGCTACACAGAAAGTAAATGCAGAAGCAGCAGTTTCGGTAGCTGGGTGGGTGACTGCAGATTTATGCTGACATTCTGCTGTGCCTGTGGCTGAATGAGGAGTGCCACTGAAGCTTTTGCGTCTCCTGCTTTCTTCATTCTGGCTTTAGGAATGGAAACATAGCAACACCTGCACAGAAGGAGTACAGATGATGGTGTACGTATTTAATCTATAATTTCCATTTATCCTCTAAAATAGGATATTGCTGAGGTTACTGTTCCAGAAATGTCACCCAGCTCCTGTGCTTCTCTCCTACATAGGTGTGTGTTTGCATGCTGGTAGTTTAACTGCTGACTTCAGACCACTTCTATGCCCAAACATTTTCACTGTCTTTTCTCCTATCAGTGTAACTGAGAGCAGAAGCTGTCTCACAACTGAGAACTTCTTTGTTCATCCCTGCAAATACTTTTGTCCGCCTGTTGCTTCAAAGGAAAACTAAGCCAGAAAGATCTTTTTTTTCCCACTCATTAAAGAAAAACATATTAAAAAAAATTCACTAATGACATCCTTCATTCAGTATCTTCCGGGGCCAGAGCTCAGCTTCTCTGGATTCTGCAGGCAGCTCCCCACAGCGCAGCGACATGAACAGCTCTGAGACTGCAGCACTCTGCCCATCCCTCAGGCTGCCTTTTGCTGCTGCTCAGAGTTCCCAGGTAAGAAAATATGCTCCGCTACAGACATCTGTGAGCCGCAGCAAAAGGCCTTACAGGAAAACATAGGAAGGAAAGAAGAGATGTAGGTTGTTAAGTGAAGGTGGGGAGCAAAGCAGATGAAATTGATAAAGTGGAAGGCTATATTATTCACTCCAAGGCTCCATTTAGTCCCTCTGCCCTGGTAGTTTCAGCAGAGTGAAACTCTTGGTGGAATCAATACTGCTATCATTTCGTGAAATTACAGTGGTTTGAACAGAAAACTAGTCATAAATCAGCTTCATACATGGACAGCTGGAGGAAATACTTCTTGCTTCGAAGATTCGGGTGCTTCAGAAGTAGCAGAGGGGAATGCGACTGCCTGAGAATCCACGTTTGTTGCGTTGCTTGGGAATATGAGGTGGTACAGCATCATCAAACAGCGTGTGAGTCAAAATGGTAATTTGGAAGAGGGCAGTACCTCCGTTTTAATAAGATTAAAAATTTCCAGGTTGTGATTTTGCAGTGCCTGAGTGAGCACCACTCCAGTGAAACTCGGGTGTTTTGGAGATCAGCCCCTCACTCCAAAGTTCCCCAAGCATCCATTCAGAACGGGTACAGCCCCTTCTTGCTTCTTTTGCACAGACCTGGGTTGGATCCCTTGGATATTGAGGGATTTTTGCAGCCCCTCTCTTTCAATCCAGTGACCCAACCTACACGTGGAGAGAGCCACTCCAGTCGTTGCAACTGGCAGATGTTCAGCCCTCACTGCCAGGGAGAGGGACTGAGCCTGGACACTCATTTTATCCTCACTGGTCAGGAGCCCATCGTAAAGTTCCAAAATGCAAATGTTTTTTTTTACCTATTTTTTACAAAATAGGTTTGATTTCTACTTCCACTGCACAACCAGAAGCTCTGTTTCTAAAGAACTGGAACTTTCTTTTAATTTTGAAAGATATTTGGGGAAATTACCCAGTTAAATTAGAGATCATTAAAGAGAGCAATCATAATTATTTGATAAACGGCATCATTAAATCCGTGACACAATAAAACATTGCAAACACAAGCACAAGTAAATATTTGTGAGGGTATTCACAGTGGATTTCCTATCCTGGCATTCTGAAAAGCTCTTTTATTATCTCACAACGGAATTGCCAAGTCGCTACAAATGTTCACGCATCATCTGCAAACAGAGAGGAAGAAGGTTGCTGCTTAATAAAATTTAGCTCACCCAATGAGAGAGCAGGGGGTAACAACATATGATGCAAACAGCCAATTAGGTGGCTTGTGTGCTGACGACTAACAGCAGCCAATTTGTTAACGAGAAGCAAATAATAAGCTGTAATCAGAACTAATTCAGACAACTGAGGCTAATAGATACGTTTACTTAAAGCGTGACCTGTCCCTTATTTCTCCGACTTGGAAAAGCAGGCTGAGCATGTTGAGTGAGTTCTGTGCTGCAGGCAGTTCGGTTGGTTCTATTTAGAGATGTTTAGGAATTGGGATGTAGGCAGAGCAGCTCCAGGTGATTGGGGAAGGAACCCCTGTCCCAGAGACAAAAGGCTGTGAGAGGACCACCTGATGGGTCCTCCAGAGCACTCTTCCACCTCTGACACCGTATTGTCTGCTCTAACAAGGGGGGAGGAGAGAAGTGCCCACATCTCCACAGAAGGTCTGAGGTTGGTGGTGGCCCCACGTCCAGCTCCCCATGGGTGCTATCCTGCCCTGTGGGATGTGTTGGTGCTGGCAGGGATGTCCACCAGAGGAGGAATCAACTGCTGGCAAAGGAGCGAGAGCACAATGACAGGTTTTATGGCTTATTTCAGCGGTCACACTGCAGGCCAGAGGCATTAGTAACAGCGAGTGGCCAGGAGGCTTCCCTAAACCCCAGCGAGTCAAGCTCCAGCGCACTGGAGCCGTGTCAGGGAAGCAGGAGCCGCTTAATTAGACCAAAGCAGCTGACAGCAACTGCACTGTAAATCTTCCCTTGTCGCCTCTGAGGCCCCTGGTCCTCTGTGTCTTAATTCTAAATGATATCTCAATGATGGGAGAGCGAGCAGCAAATGTGCCTCTGCGTTTTGGTGCTGAGAGTGGGAAAGAAGGTTTAGTAGGGGGTGAGCTCTCATGGTAACGAGGCAGGGTTCCTCTTCTCTCAATGTGTGAATTTCCTGAGGGGACTCAAAGAGGTGATTAACCAAAAAGAGCCGATTCCAGACTGAGCCATGCCAGTGCTTACCAGGGGCTTCCCCTTCATTGCTGGTGAGCTACTGCGACTGGGATTGGTCTTGAGCAGAAAAATATCTGGATAATAATGTAGAGCAGCCAGGAACAGTGTTTGCATCCTGCATGACAGTAATATAGGGTATGCCTTCCCAGTCTAAGCAAGTTCCTGTGTGCCTGTCAAAGAAATTAGGACAGGAATAGAAGTGCTCTGATGAAATCTGATGAATACCGAGATAAGGACTATTCTCCCCTGCCATTGTTTGGCTGAGGTATATTAAAACAAATGTGTTCACATAGTCACATAAAACAGTGAGCAATGGGCATTACTTACTTGCAATTTGCAATAAAATTACATCTACTGTACATCAGAAGTGGATCATGGCTAATAATCTCACAACAGACAGAATCATCTTGCTGTTTAAAGTGAGCAGAACCCTAAATATCTCTTCCTTAGTAGGAAATACAGACATTTCGGATTGCTTTTGGGGTTTTCTTGTGCTAGATTGCAGATTATTTGCTAACTATTTAAAAATGTACTTTGCAAATTGTCCTCAGAAAGTGGTGTTGTTGTCACTTCTTACCACTGCTGAGTGCTCAGGTCCCAGCAGTACTTTGGATGAGCTGCATTTGCCACACTGCTATGAGCATCAGACCCCATCTAGCGGGGTCCTTCCTACCCAGTCTTATTGCTGTGCCACAGAAGGTTGAAGCCATAAGGGTGCTAGAGGGATGGCTATGCAGTTTCCTCACAGGGCCCCTCTCTTCCACAAAGGAGCCTTCTTTTATTGGCCTGTATGCAATGCTTGTCGTGGGTTTGGTCCACCTACTCACTCAGCTTAAAGCCACCTCCTCCCCACTGCCTGTCCCAGCCTTGTCCCCTCCTAGACCCTCACTCATCCCCATGCTTCTGAGTGTCCCTTGCTGTGTGCACCCATCCAGCACATCGGGAGTTATCTCAGCAAGTCCCCAAGTCACCATT
The DNA here is from genome assembly GCA_002909625.1 of Bambusicola thoracicus. Taxonomy (NCBI): domain Eukaryota; kingdom Metazoa; phylum Chordata; class Aves; order Galliformes; family Phasianidae; genus Bambusicola; species Bambusicola thoracicus. Next base: position 39,744 of record PPHD01000465.1, on the reverse strand, counting down.
TAAATGTGATATTAAATTTTCCTGTCAGCTTCTAGCTTGTGTGCTCCTCATCCCTTAAAGAGTTCAGCAAATACAAGGCATTTGGGCTGATACATATGTATATGAATGAGGCATATAACACTGCAGTGTATAAGCCCTTACTTCCTACTACCTTGCACGGCACTTTTTCCAGCTTGTTCACCATTAGTCTTATATGAAATGACCTGCAATCAGCATGTGGGTTAAAACCTTTCAGGACAGCCTTGCTTAGAAGGACACAGAAAGATCAAGTCTTCTGCCTTAGTGCAGTCTCTTGAAAAGCTAATGTGCCTCATGACAACAGATGCAGCCATGTGAGGACATCAGCTTGGCGCACAGCCTCTGTGGCTGGGGAATTAGGAAAACTTGGGGGAAGAAAAGAAGCACAAAATCAGAGAGTGTGGAGGAAGCAGGGGGAATACCTGGCTCAGCACGCTGCCCCACGCTACAGCACTGGAGGGGTGCTGGTGAGAGCTGGAGGAGGGCGAAGAGGGTGAGGGATGTGGGGACTCCTCATGCTGATGCTGCAGGAGAGCATTCCCTACTGCTACTGGCAACCTCAAAGGGATGAGCTCTCAGGGTAATGATGCTGGGTTTCCTGTCCCCTGCCTGGCACAGGGACAGGAAAGACTCCAAGGCACCTGAACAGCCCAGGACTAAGGCCAGCTGTCTTCTGCAAACAGGCTTTCTGTATTGGCAGCCCATCGCTCCAGCTCTAAGCTGAAATATCACTTGTAAAGCGGCAGTGAGGAAGTACTGCTGGTTGAGCAGCCAGAGACACTGCATCAAAATCTTCCAGAAGAAAGTTGTTTTTCAGCCATTTTCCATGGCTCACCCTGTCCAGACAGCTTTACAGTGACAAATCGTTTTCCCTGCAAATGTCATTAAGCAGCCAGCCTTTCAAGGCAGATAGACATCTTGCAGCTTCTTCATCCAGACGTAGGCAGGGCAGGCTCGGCCAGCTCAGGCTCTGCAGGCTGCAGCAGGGAGACAAGGCCGCAGCATTCTGGGTGGCTTCATCCTCCTCTCAGTACCAAAGTTTAATTGGGGGATGATTGCAGGGTGCTGGTCAGGCTGCAGCTCTTGCAAGTGGTGCAGCAGAAGGCACCATTCTGAGATGAGCCTGGACTACAGCAGCCATCCCTCCCAGAGCCGGTGTAGCTGAGGGAGGAGGCACTGCCCAGGTTCTCTCCTCGCCACCTTCTCCCTAGTTCACTCTCTGCACTAACAGCCCAAGCAGATTGCTGAGTGGACACTTGGTGAGTGTCGGTCTTCAGTGGGTGTCCAAGGTGCCACAAATAGATTCTAATGGCGTACTGATGGGCTTCCTTCTTAGAATGAGAGAATTACAGAATCATTAAGGCAAGAAAAGACCTCTCAGACCATCTAGTCCAACTGCCAACCTGTCCCCACCAAACTGCTAACCATGTCCCTCGGTGCCACATCCACACATTTCTTGAAACATGTTTCTTGCGTCAAAATGTTAGTGGAGCCTTGGTATTTCCATAGGAGGAGACTGAGAGGTACCCAGTTGCTAGGCAAAGCTAATATACACAGTTCTCAGGGTGATATTAGGCACATTGCAGTAAGGTGTTTCCTTGTCTATAAGGGATACTGCTTCAGAAGGACTGGAGTACTTTCTGCTGACTCTCCGGCGCCCGCTTCATGTTGGAAGCTATACCTGGATGGCTGCAGTGAGCTTCTTTGCACTCAAGGGTTCATTATGGTCCCTGCCTTGACTAAGGGCAGGAGGCCTCTGTTAGTTCCCACAAAGCGCTCTGCAGTCACACTGCAGCTCCAGCAGGCATGGATTTTATTTTTGGTGCTTTCTCTCCCTGGGGGATCTGCAAGCCTTCCTGGTGCCAGAGGCAGTAAACAGAGGGGAAGCCTCGGCGAGTGAGTGTTCTTCCCTCATCCAATGGTTTGAAATAGTATAGGCAGCACTGGGGTGTATCTGAAGCAATCATTATATTTCCATAACTTTATCCGCAGAGGACGTAGGAATCACAATGCAATCAGCGCTATATAGTTTAAAGTGGAGCAGAGATGTATTATAAAGTCAGCTGCAGCAAAGAACATATGGTACAGCTTGCCACTCCGCTATAGTATTTCTTCAAAAGACTTTTTCTCACAAAAATGAAGACATTATTAGTCAAATTGTAAGTAACCCATTTCCATTTATAGAGTACAGTCTACCCTGTGAGTCACATACAAGATCAGCAATGACAGCTGTGAGACTTCTAAAAGCGTTTTCTTCCTTCTTTTTATACTCTTACAAATGTTTCTGCCAGGGTGGCGAGCCCTCCCTCCTCTGCTCTTTGCAAACTAAGCACAGCCCTGGCTGTGCCCCTCTTTCCTGCTCAGTCCCACAGCTCGTGGTGCACGGTGTGCCCCAGTCATACCAGGGTAGCACGTAGCATGCAGCATGATGCCCCACTACCTAGTGCAACTTAACAGGGCGTCTTTCTGTCTATCTGCATGGTGGAGCTAGCAGGCAAAAGCTCTCAGAGGTTTGGGTGAAATCCTTTGAAACCATGAGTTAAATTACTAAATCCTTCCCACCTGCCGCCTTACCTGGGGGAACTGAATCTCCCTTCCCTCTCGGGAGCAAGAGGGCTACTTGCCATCCTTAGTGAGACTTCGGCTCCTCTTGCAGTGGGATTGCCTTGGTTTCTAGCACCTGTGGTGTCTGTTCTTCTTACAGCATGTTTTCTTTCAGAAGCCACTCGTCAGGATCTCTCTGCAAAGAAAAAAGGTCAAGGTTATTTCCTTGGGGAAGGAGGGCAAGAGGAAGGTCAGAAAACTATTTAAGCAAATAAATAAGGCAGTGAATTGTCAGAAAAGTACTGAAGCAGAGCAGATGGGCTGTATTTGCAAGCTCATTTGCATCACGAACACTTTGGCATCACCCAGGTTTTACATAAGCCTTTTCTTTAATATTTTGTTATTGTTCAATTGACTTTGTGCTCCCTGAAACGCACACACGTGCGTGGAATCTTTTCAAACTGATCAAGATCAGAACCAGGGAAAGATTATGCAGTTACGGCAGAATGGGTTTTTGTGTATGTTTAAGATGCTGCAGACAGCGCGTGTGATTGTCCCCGATATCCTTACAGACATATCCTGCAGGGTGTGTTTAGTAACAGAGCATGTCAGAACTTTTATCCAGAGTTTACTTATACCCTGAGAAAAATTAGGGGCTGAAGCTTCAGTCCTATCTGGTTTGGAAGGATAGGTATCAATTGTGTCTATGGAAAAGAAACACCATTTCCTTTTTAAAGTACCGAAATGAGACTTGGCCTACGGAAAACTGTTGTGGAGCCTATAGTATTTCATCGTGGAAACAGGTAGAAACCACATCATCAGAAAACAGACTTGAAACCTGCATTGCAACATTTTGCTGACGGCATCCTTGTGCTCTTCTCAGGCTGAGTCGGCAGAACAACGTTCCTGGTTCGTTTCATAACGGCCAAAACAAGACATCCAACTCTTGAGCACAGGAGGTATGCTCTGACCTCAGCACCCTCCGTGCTGCTAAAGCTTCACTCACAGGGTCCGTGCCCTACCAAGATGGATGAGTACATGGAGGTCAAGTGCTGGGGGCCAGGCTGTGGGAGAGCCACTGAGTACAGCACTCTAACTCCAATTACAAATGTCCCTGGGCAAGACGCACGTTGAGAGGGGCATGAGCAAGGCTGGAAGCGTTCAGTGCTGTATGAAGACTGGATGTTCTTTCAGTATTTGGAAATGGAGCAAGGGTGAGAATCCTGCACTGCCTAAAAACTGTGGTTTGACTGCAGGTGGAAACCAAGCTTTGGATTTTAGTCCTCTCCCTCTTGTTATTGGTTCTTAGACCGCACCGGACACCAAGAGAGATGAGCTCTACCAACAGCTGCACGCATTTACCAGCTTATCCATCAACCTCTTAAACAGTCTGCTTAAAATCCTCCAGAAGGAGATGGTAAATTGACCCACAGCCTTTCAGAGAGTTTGCGGTGCCTGTCAGCCTCTGGATAAGGATAAAGACAAAGCAAATCTCATGACCTCATGCTGCAGGCTGTGCTCCTCCCCACACATTCCCCCAGCCACCATCCACATCCCCGCCTTGCTCTGCCGTGAGGCTGTTGGGCAGGAATCCGCACCGCTCGCTCTGCTAGAGAGTAATGATTGCAACGCACCTTTCTGCAGCAATCCATTTCTTTGTGCTAAGAAGGCACTCGATGACCAGCTTGGCTGATTTGCAGTAGAAGAGAAAGGTTTCAAGAAGTGACTCACTGATTCAGTGGGCTCACCAAATAAACTGGATCTTATCGAGGAGAAGTGTGTCCAGTCTTTGTCTCAGTAGGCTTTTAAGTACTCTAGAGGTAGCTGTAAATGAAGCTGGGAAATGGTTGTTTTTTGTTTTGTTTTGTTTTGTTTTTGCAGTTGCTCATGAATAGAGCAGCATAGAGTTTAGGATAATCTCCTCACGTGAGCTACTTTTCCCTAGAAAAAAAGAACTCCATGCCCTGGATTTAAGACCTCAAGTGTGAAATGAATTATGGCAGTTTTGTACAAATGAACCAGCACCTGAATTTGACTTCAGAAGAGGAAGTAAACAACAGAAGGAACTATAATGTGAGTTATGCACATTAACTGGGAGAGCAAATAGAGCTGAAAACAAAAGCTCCATCATTCCTCCCAAGTCGTGGGTGCCATTAGCACCAGGTGATGTGTAGATTCCCCACATTACGGTGCCAAAGCAAGAGGCGAAGCTCGTACACACAGTCCCACCTACCTAGGAGAGCGTTATGGCAGCTTTATGAGTCTGCTCCTCTGCAGCCTGCCTCTCTGGAAGCCCTCAAGGATGGAGAATTTGCCTGGAATTGATCCAGCAGTGCTCCAGGACATTGGGCTGAAGGCTTTCACTCCTGGCACACTTTGTTTTCCATTTGTTTCTTTCCACCCTGGCTCTTTGCTCTAATAGCTCACTCAGTATCTTCTCTCCTAGCTGGAAAAGTAACCATCATATCCACAGTCTTCTGGATGTAAGTCCTTCACATGATAGTGCTCAGTTACTCCTCTTGCAAAGGAAGGGAGAGAGTGTGTGGAAAAAGGTGTTTTGTGTAATGCGTTCTTAACAGAAACATTTGCTGCTGTTGTTACTTTGGTTCAAGACAGCAGATCTTAAATAGTAAAGAAGAAATTTGTATCTGCAGAAGGAAGATGAGAGATATAACAGGAAAATGTAAAGAGAGAGCAAAAAGATACAGTGCATGGCTCACACATTGTGAACAGGGTGAAAGTTTCGCATTGCTATTGACACCTCTAAGTCACTGTAAAACAAGAGCAGCTTCCACTGCAAATACACCTGCCTTGCAAGTAGACTCATACACCCCCCTTTGGTTTGGAAACAGCAAAAGCCATTCTGGCAGAAAGTTTCTCGTACTGGAGAAACAAATCTGTGCCAAGACCTTGCAACTCTACTGACAAAACTAAACAAATGGACAAAAAAAGCTTTCAGCACTTTCCTCCAAAGTGAAATTTTCATCCTAGCTTTTGTGGCTTGCTAATTGTGGCACGCGTATAGTCTTCCAAATGAATGGACTTGCAGGGATTTCTACCACGTGGGAATCTGAGCCTGCAAGCCTTCGCTTGGTTACAGCAACAGCTATAGAGTGACAGGTTTTCTTCTGCTTTGCTAACTATTCTGTAACTAGGTATGGTGCAGTCATGCAAAGTGTTGGCACAGTGCTGGCCGCAGCCGTACAAAGCCCGGCTGTGCCTCCACGCGCGGCTTGAACTCCGGGCTGGAAGGGTCTGCTTCTCCCATGTCGGAAGCGCCTTCCCTTTCCTTTGTCTTCTGCCTTGTTTTCTTCCCTCCAGCAGACAGAAGACTTGTTCATTTCCCATCTCTGCCTGCTGAATTATTCATCAAAAATGTTCCACTGGTATCTCCTTGTCTGCCAGGGAGCTCGTAATCCAACAACTCCTCTTTGGTCTTGACATGCAATCAGAGTAATTAGTAACCCATTAAAGGTCTCAGCATGCCCATGGCATGGTGTGCTGTTCAGGAGCGGTCCCACTCTAAATCTGAAGATCTGTCAGCTATAAACTGTTGTGAAGAACAACAAATCCACGGTGAGAGGAACCTGGGTGGTCAGGGTAAGAGTCTGTGGTCATTCCAGTGAGGTCACTGAACTGGCACGTCTGTTCAGGTCATGAGATGAGGTCCCATCTGCTCCTGCAACCTTGCTGGCACAGTGTGACCAGCTTCCTCCACACTTGCCTGCTCTCTGAGAGCTTGTTCAGCTCCCTGGATGTGTGGAGCTGCATCCTAGCAAGCAACAACCTAGGGAAGGAGCTGTAAGGGAATGTGAAGAGTTTCCTGGGTCACTGATGCTTCATTCTGGTGCCCTGAAATCAATCATGAAATTGTAAGAGGCTGTCAGTGGACAGCAATGCAGTACAGCTTGGCTGCTCATTCCTTCAGTGGGCTTGTTGAGCCTGTTTTGGAGAAATCCGCAGGGTGTTTGCAGGCATCTCATGGCAGCTGCTGCTCAGGATCAGTGTACGGTGGGGCTGCAATCCAGCTTGTGCCACTAGAAAAGCACAGTATCCTCACTCAGGAAAGGGCAGATGGCTCCTGTGGTCAGCAAGCTACCAGCTCCCAAAGGAAGGAGGTGCTGAGAGGACTCTCCTGCTGCCTCCTGCACCGTTGTCTGACTGACCAACATGCAGCACGAGACAATGCGTGACCTCAGTGGAAAAGGTCGACATAAACAACATCCTTGTAAACATCCCCTATAGAAAACAGGTACATGGATTTCCTATTCTATCTTTCCATCTGCACTGGAGACTTAATAGGTCAGGACCAGGGCAATTTATCACTTTCCCCCCATCCTTTGCCTTCCTAATGTATTGGAGATGCTCTCCTGCGCTTTTGGGCTCTGCCTCCGCTAATGTCTCTGGAAGGATAATCTGTCGAGAAAGAACGTGCGAATTATTAAATCAATAAACACCGCTAACCTTTCAACTGTGTCCGTCAAATGAGATCTCCTCGCCGCTGCAGCGAGCGCTTGCTTGAATAGATTGAAAGCAAAGTGTTCTTATTGCATATGTCAGACATGACCAGAAAAAAAACAGGCTCTCCCTCTGCCGAGAGAGCAGTGGTGCCCACGGGGGCTCACGGTGTTTTCCTCCTAAGCCCCGAGCCTAAGGGCTTGTGCACTATTACAGGAAAACACAAGCCGCAGACCCGTTGTTTTCTGTAGGAGATTCTCCCACGTTTGCTATTGCTGCCGCAGGATAAGCAACCGCGTTCACACACAGCCAAAATCAAACACGTGAACAACGCTCACAATTATTTTAACAGCTTTGGATAGATTTTGTATTCTCGAGTGCTTAGCAGTCAGCCCGCGACAAAACATTCCGCAGCTCTCACGAAGGCTGAGGTCTCTGATAAGCACGCGGTGCCTCGGCTTGTTGTGAATATCAGCAGGAATTGCATGCGCTTATCTCATTATATGGTTCCAGGGAGTTTTTATTCCGTCTGCACAAGAGGTATCTGTTCTCAAAGCAAAATGCGCGGCGTGCATCTGTAACATTGACTGGGGAGAGGAATTCTGCTCATTCAGGAAATGTCTCCCTCCTCCAAATAGCAACTTGTTTGCTCGGCTTCCTGGAATACGCGGGAACGATCCGTTAGTAGGTCGTCTCTCTTGTGTTAGGAAAACATGATATGACTCGTGTTTGAAGATCATCCTGGTTTATATACCCACAGGAATTAAACCTGCTTTCCAGAAGCTATTTCCTGATAATACCAGCATACAGTCTCCGACTTCAAAAGAGCAAACGCACTGCTTGAAGCGAGGAGAGAAAATATTTCTATCTCTCAGCAAAAGAGATCCCAGAAACATTTATTTTAAGCTGTTGTGAGGGCCACCCAGATCATCCTAAAGCCCGTAGTATATCTGGTGTTCCTCAGAGAAGCGTCGCTCTGAATCACCTTTATCTCACAGGGTTGAATGGGCCAGACCCACAGCCTTTGTGTGCGTACAACACGAGCTTCCCAGCAATGCGGGAGAGTGGTTGTCAGGAACAGCATTATCAAAGTTAATCCTTCTGGGCTGAAGCACGCCGAAATCCACTGCGGCTCTGAATGGTACCTGCAGGCTGAAGTTGCAGCAAGAAGTGTTTGGGGTTGGGTTTTTTTCCCTTCTCAAGTTCTCAGGAGCAAGCAAAAAACAAATTCCTGTGTGTGCTTATTCCCCACCAGGAGAGTAACCCACAGAGCAAAGCACAGCACAACGCAGAGCACCTATTCTGCTGCCTAGCACCAGCACCTGCTGCAGTGGGCTGCGCCGCACTGCACTGCACAGAGCTGCCTCCCCAGCCCGGCTGGATGCAGGACATGGGGACATCAGCAGCACGACAGCTCCTGGGGATGGTTCTGTGCCAAAGCGACGCACCGAGCCCTTAGTCATAGCCTGTGCACCTTGTGAAAGAAAGCCTTTCAGTTCTGCTGGCTGGGCCAGATGAGCAGTAATTTGTTAAATTGGTGAAACAGCAAACAGAATGGATTAGTGCTCCAGCAGCAGTGTCAGTGTGCCAGGTGTCTCTCAGGCTGGTTTGGGACAATTTAACAGGGGAGCCCATGCCCAGCCATGGCAGGGCCAGCCCCCAGAATGACATACGAGGCGTCTCCTCTGTCCCTGCAAGGATAATCAATGACTGTGCACCTCCTTGTGTGGCCCATCCCCAGCAGGAGCTTGAGCCAAAATGCAACAACAACCAGGGGAGACCACTGGGCAGGAACTGCTGGGGGAAACCCACAACAGTCACTGTAGGATTTGAACATGGGTGTGTGCCGTGCCTTGCCCACCATTGCCCTTTGCACAGCTGGTGTGGTGCACTGCAGGGACAGAGGGGCTGGGCAATGCAGGATGCTGCAGCCCACACCGAGACCTTTCCACACCCACCGAGCAGCAGCACCCCCAGGACCACTCCCTGAAACAAGGGAACCACGGGAGCTACGTGCCTGGCCGCAATAAGGAACGGAAGCCAAGAGCCGTATAATATTTACATTTAATACAATCCGCTGACATCTGACATTTTTCTGGTAAATTTTACTTGGGCCATAACCACTTCTGGAGCACTAAGTAAATTTTAACCGCTCTGATGGTCTTTCCTGCTGGTGTGCGGCGAAATGTTTTGCTGCCTTCCCTCCTAAACCTGTGTCCATCCGGATCCGTCACAGAATCACTCATGAGATTCCTGTGCTCACACCCCTGCGTGCCAAACACTGCTCTCCCGAGCCCACGTCCTCCCCCAGTGGGAAAAAGTTGGTTGCTGCATGCAGACTGTCCTCTTGTCTCTGGCAGCACTGCGTGTTCCCCCAGCAACTGGTGCCCAGCTGCACTGTGGGTGTAATGGTGTCACCAGCAGGCACCTCTTAAAAAGCAATAAAAACTCAAGAAATGGGGAAAGAAAATTAATAGCCCAGCAATCGGTCAACCCCTGGTGATGAAACAGAAAGCAGAGAGACAACGAGGACTCGAGTCGAACACGATGGCTCCAGTCCTTGTCTCGAGTCTCTCCCCCTGCAGCCTTGGACGGAGTCCAGCAGAGCGGTGTGGTATCTGAAACAGTACCCGACCCTGAAGCGGGGATCAATTTGTGCTCTGCAGACTATTCACATTTTTGTTAATCCTCCCCGCGTTATTTTACATCTTGTCTTCCCTTGTGGAGAACGAGGGTTCACGGCACTGCCAGGGTGAATAATGCTGGGCCCCCCAGGAGCGGGGGAGCGCTGGAGTTGCAGCCAGGTGCGGGCATTAATGGGCTCCGGCGGTGCTGCCAACATAGAATTGCCATAAATCAGGCTGAGCTGGGTGGAGACAGTTCTCTCTGTTTTGAAGTCCATTTGCCCTTATTGCTTGTTCAGCTCCTTAATGCATTAATGATAAGATAGCGTGGGGAAATGCGCAGCACGGCCGTTCACCCCAAAATCCTGAAGTGATGAATCGATGCTGCGCTTATCCGCGCTGACCGCAGAGGAGAGGGCTGCAGGTTCAGCTGAAGGCTGAATGGGCACTGGGGGTCTTTTTTCCCAAGGCTCCTTTCCCTCTGCCCATCCCAGGGGGCTGAGCATCCTTAAAGACGGCAGGGGCCAGTTGGTAGGAGCATCGCTCAGCTTGGAGGAGACTACAGCACGCCTGCACTTGCTGCCTGTCCACGTGGGTATATTTTTGTGTATACCAATGCTTTTCAAGCGCCTTTCTAGAGTGAAACGTGCTGCATTAACAGAAAATTGAGGGAGGACTGAAGAAGCTGCTTCTTAGTGATCTGAGGATGGGCAGACAACCCAGTGAGACCGATTGGTTTTCCTTTTTGGAAAACGAGGTTGTTGGGTCTCTGAGCTGCAGGCCATGCTTCCACAGGCGGCTAATGTTCATCAGCACTTGTCTCCTACTTCACTGCAGCTCCCCAGAGCTGGCTGGGGCCTGACAGGCTTCTCACCCCTGCAGCTTCCAACTGGAAGCACCCAATGGGGCAAACACCATCCTCTAAGAGTGAGAGAAGCTGGTATCCACACGGAGACTAGCATCATTTGCCCCATCTCCTCCATTTTCATCTAAACACTGAGAAGCTGGAAAGCCCAGACAGAAAGGGCAGAGAGGCACAAATCAATGCCTGGCTGTTCTTTTCTACTTTGCGCAGATGAAGGCCACAAAGCACTTCTACCTACCCAGAGACAAGGGCAGCAAGCAGCCCCTACGTCCAGGTCTCAGGGCACATCTCACCCCTGTCCTTGTCACCAGGATGCAGAGGAGCTGGCCTGGCCTCTGTCAGCCAGATTTTGTCTCTGTCTCTGTGAGGTTTCTCTGCTTGCCTGGGAGAAGTATGACCGCCCAACTCTGCTCTACTACCATCAGACAAAGATCTCTGTATTTTTCTCCAGCGTAAAAGGCAGCCGCGATGCCCTTGTTCTGTTTTGCTTTTGAAAGATCTTTTAACCATTGCCTCTGGAGAGACTTTATGTGCTGGATCAATCTGTGCTCTGAGCGTCATGACGCACCCGGCATGACTCTGCAGTCTGGTGTCACCGGTGATAAAACTTCTTTATTTACTCTGCAAGCCTCACCGAGCGGCACGCATTGACTTTCCTGCACCCCCAGCTGAGCTCACCAGAATCTCTCCGTAATCTCTCCATACATGAAACTCACCCGAGTTGCATTTATCCAGCCTCACCCATTTCTTCCCATCGCACAGCTCCCCGCCTGGCGTGGCCCTGGGAATTCTCCTCGCCCCTCAGTGCCCAATACTTCATGGCCCTGGAGTGAGCAATCCTGTTCCCTGCACTGCCATTCACCTCAGTGGTAACTAATCTTTCCCCATAGATCAGCTTCTTCAGCCTTATCTCTTTATGAGTTTTCCCCTCTCTGCCACCCTTTACAGAGGCATCTATTAAGGGAATTAGTGTTATATTTTCAGCCTTGTGGGGGAGGACCATCATTTTTGTGAACAATGAGATGACATATACTATGTGATGGGTATTTTCTGAGCTATATGACTCTTCAACGTCGTACTTATTTTTATATCCATTATCACAGCTGGATTTCTCTCTGCGGTGCAGATTTCCTACTAATTACCCCCCACCATCAGCTTTGCTCCTTAAATTGGGCAGGAAGTTCTGGAAGAGGTACTGAGCTGGGTTTTGTGTCCTACGCAGTTTTGAGTAGTAAGGAGTTACGTGAGCAGCAGGAAGAGCTTATTCAACATCTGCCTGTACTGCTTGTTTGTTTGTGTCTCTCTCCAAGACTCCTCTGGCACTGGTCCTGCCCAGTACCCCATTACTACTGAGCAGAAAAACCTGGCTGTTCCTGTGATCTGAACAAAGATGATTCTTTTCACAGATAAATCCACATCTGTGGGTGTTTTTTTTTTCTTCATTAAAGTGAAGAACTGAGATCTCAAAAAGGTCCACAGATCCCCACTGCCTTCAGTTACAGGCAACTGCTTGAAATAGATGCTTCTTCTGGAAGAGGCCACAGCACTTCCAATTTACGTTCATGCCAGATGAGGCTCGCTCCATCACTGCTGCAAGCACAAGGCTTGCGGCGCAGGAGACCAAAAGCTGCACCAACAGCAATAGGCTTCAAGTAAAGAGCAATGAAGGACACTACTCATGTCCCGCGTTCCCACACCAGCGGGAAATTTGTTAGCTGAAAACGTCCAAATGAAAGATGAATTTTACTCCTTCCAGTATTTCTAACTGTTCTTCGTTGTCTTTTGCCCAGATGACTTCAGCTGCTCCATAAATCACCGCAGCTCCACCGAAGACAAGCAAGGCACCCAGACATGCCCTTGTTTGGAGATGAGTGATACTGAGTTGTCACTGTCAGCTCAGAGAAAAAGATTTTTCCCTCTTCGAGGTGGGAAGTCTGAATTCATGCACTCAGAACTCCACAAGGGCATCAGAATAAGTGACCTACTCTTAAAGAGGGCAGTTGTAATCTCACTTTTTAGTGGGCTTATCTAGCAAGGCACATAAATACCTTACGGGTAAGCACGGTGAAACAGGAGTAGGGTCATAAACATTGATAAATCAGAGTCTACTCATCAAAACGGGATTGTAACTTTGTTCCTTCACTTGGTACACTGCAAATGGACTTTGTGTCCACGTGCTTATTCTAGTCCGAGTTTCTACACAAAACATCATCATTTATGCAGCACCAAGACCAAAGTTTACTGAGCAAAGTGCTTTTCACCAAAGAATTGAAAAAAAAAAAAAAAAAAAAGGATGGAAAACATAGCTTATAATAGGAAATACTTGGTGCACTGGCAGAAATGCAGCCCTCTCTGCAAACAGGGACCTCTCTCTGTACAGCTGTTGTATCAGGGCCTGGTTTTCAGTGAGCTGGAAGAACATGAATTAGAAGTGTGTGTCCTTCCTAGAGGACCGATTTCTTTCCTTGGGAATGCAATCAGCAAAACAATGAAAATAATTCATCAGATTAAAGTACAAATAAATCCTATCCTGACAATTGGATGCTATCGTGTTCAATTTCGACTTAATTATTTTTGTATTTAATTACAGAATGGTTAATTGCTTCATTTTAATTATGTATCTCTTTTAATTAGATTGAGGCTAAAAATCATGATAAGGTTGTTGCTACCCCACAGGCCTTCCACTTCCCTTCCTTATCCCTCACGATGTATAAGCTGCTTCCCCTCACTTTGCTGCTGCCTTCCTACAGCAGCTCTCTCTCAGATCCTTTGTATTGACCCAAACTCCCCTCCTAAACTCAATCCCAGTGAGATCTGTGCACGGGTTATGAGAACCAGGAAAAACCAGCCAATTTGCCAGACAAACGAATACTTCAGCTGTCTTAGTTCCATTAAAATGCTTATAAATGCAAACAAAAGGTAAAAATACAGGAAGTGTACAGGCAAAATCCAGATTAAATGGTAAAAAGTGGTTAACTGTGGACAAAGATTTTACTATGGACTAATCCCATCCTCTTCAGCTATGTCACTCTTTACAAGAGCGTGTGCTTTGTCTCCATTTCTCTGGTCACTACAAATGGCCCTTCATGGAAAAACTAAACCAGATCTTGCTTGGGAGGGCAGCAGCCAAGGTGGTAGATCTCTTTTCTGTCCCTGATGCTGCTGTCAGGTGCGTCACAGCCTGCCCACCCAAGGGGCTGAGGACCCGGACCAGCCCCATCTATGCCACCTACATGCCCAGCTCATTCCCTGGATTACTCTGTGCTTGTCAAAACAAAGTTGACGGGTCCCTTTGCACCATTAAAAAGCTAAGAAGACTCCTGAAGTCAATGGGTATCTTTAATACAGTGGAACAACTCAGCTTACTTACACCAAGAAGTCCCCAGAAACAGCATCTTACTTCCAATGGCAAGCAAGAGGTGTGGAAAAAGAAGTCAGAAATGAGCATGTCCATCATTATCACCTTGCACATTCTTCCATTACTAACTGAGAGATTTCCTGAATCAGAGGTTGCATTCAGCCATAACACTGATGAGTATATTTGTGGTAGGTTTGTTTAAACATGTTTTCTTAATTCGTGTTTTGAAGACCACATCACCTTGTGCTGCTGAATTCCCTAAATTAAAAGAGCATCTTGTGAGAAGAATTTTATGGAGGGGGTTAAAGTGTTTGATTTTCATTGATCTGATCTCTAAAAATTCCATTTTGTTCTAAAACTGGTAATTCCCAGCAAGGTGACTCCATAGGTTTCCTTCCCAAGAACCGGCAGGATGAATAAGCACTCCCTGCATTCCATTGCCCCACTGCTCATGCACCCCACACACCTTCTCTCAGACCCACCCCGGGGGAAAGAGTTCTGCTCTGGCACGTCCCTGTCTCATAGAGAAGCTGTTTCCTGCTGAGCTTTTCACACTGGCCTTTTCCTGAAACCTTCTGAGCCCTCACTGAGCCCCAGTGAGCTGACCTGCCCATGCAGTGCAACCCATGGAGAGCAGGGCCAGTGCCTCACTTCTTCTGCTGAGAAGCTAAGTTGTTTTTCCTTTTTAAACTGCCTGTTTCCCCACAGCCTACAGGGAGGTCCTTCATACTACTGCTTTTTTGGTAATGCTGTGCAAAGCACTGTATTTGTTTTTCATTTCAGCCCATCTGGATACCTCTAATTTCGGAAGAACGATGCGCATCGTTGAAATATTTATGCTGTGCCTTTGAAGAAACACACCTCACATTTCAAGAACTCGCCAGGCTGAGGTTTATGAGGACTATTTAAAGCTGTGGCTCTTCCATTCCCTCCTGCCTTGAGAAGAGATGTGTCTTTGGGACCTCATGGTGCTGGGTACATGATATCAGCCCTGGGGAGCACCGATAGCACAGATCCTGGGGCCATCGTAACCCTTCTTGAGCTGAACACAGAACTGCTGGGCACCACTGCCCTTGAGGCTTTCAGACTCAGCAATCAGAATGCAAGCTGGGGTAGGATGTTTCTTTGACAAAGCTATTCTGGGCAGCTCTGCAACAGCAGTCACCCCAGAGCCGCAGCTGTCTGGAAGGAAATGTAGATGTAACTGTAATATTGCCACCTTTGTCAGAGGGTAGGGGATGACTATAAAAGCATTTGCGGTGGGGAGAGCCCAGATTTGCCATAGGGCACCCCACTTCCCTCTGAATAATAAATATATTCTAGATTTTTAGCAAAAAGTATGGAGGAGGCCAGGTGCCACCCATGTAATGTGATGAATGTGATGAAATGTGATGAAAAGAGTGCGAAAAAAAAGGGTTTGACCTCAAGCTGTGCTTTCCTCTGCCTCCTTCCCACCCCGAGGCTGCTTTAACCAGAAGGTCCCACTGCCCACAGCCCATCTCTATTTGGCTGATGGCAAAGTGCTTTGCTGCTGACAGGTCATGGCAACGGGACCCACAGTAAAGGATGCCCCACAGCTTCAGTGAGGGCAGCTGTCAGCGGGGGCTGGAGGTTGGGACAACCTGACACGGTGCCTTTGTGCGCAGCCTGGGACCGTGTCAGGAAAGGGGAGGAAATGGGAGGCATGGCGCTGTCATGAGGGAGCTGAATCAAAATGCTTCCTAGCCACCATCTCAAAGAGCTCCTATCAAGTGCTTTATTTTTAATGCCTCAATTTGCTTTCCTCTTCTTGATTGTAATACCCTTCTTGAACTTTGCAAATAAAATGCACTTTCCCTTTTGATTTTTGTCATCATCTCTCTGGCAAGGTATCAGACTTTTAATTCCAAGCCTTCAATCCCCTCACACCTCACCTTCCAGCAGAGTGAGGAGTTAATGAAGTATTTCTCCTGGATCATCTGCTCTCCCATGATCCAGCATCATGGCTGCAGCCCTGGAGAAGTTCAACAAGGCCCAGAATGAGTGAGTCTGTTATGACTTGGATTATGCTGACCTCCCTCTCCTCTGCCAAAATTCCTCGGGACTCATTGCCCAGTCCCTGATCCCCATTGCACTGGCCCAAGTGCCCACATCTTTTGGGGTCAGCAAGGAATAGGGAACAATGAAGCCACCACACAACGCATTGGCCAAGCAAGGACCCAGCAGCAGCAGAGCTGATGCAGGCACAACAGACAGCTTCTCCAGATGTAAGGAGATGAGACATCGTTCTCAGAAGCATGAAGATGTCTGTGAGGGCACTTAATTGAACCAGTGTCACTGGAAATGATTTAGATAATGACAGATAATGCCGGCTTGTGCTGCTGTTTCAGTTACTGGAACAAGAGGGAGGAGAAAAGTGCAGAAATAGAAACAAATGGAAGAGAAATTTCTACCAGATGTCAGAGAGAGGGTTTTATTTTTATCCCTCTGCTTTCTTCCACGCAGAGAGCAAACAGCCTATGCCACCAGAAGAGCCCTATTGGGCTGTGAGTGCCCTGCAGGGCCTTGGAGGCACACTGGCCCAGGCACAGCATGACAAACACCCCATTCCACACTCTTCACCTGGTGACTGGTTGGGAAGTGAGGTGACATGTGCATGAGCTGCCTCAGTGATGGGGCGCTGAGAAGCAGCACTGAATGCATATCCTTGGTATGCCAGCAAGGCACTTACACTGGGTAGGGAAAATGAGGTGAAATCTGAGCTCTGCTGCAAGTGCTGCCTGAACTTCCATTGATTTCTGAAGGTTTCACTCCGGGGATTTTGCATTTCCTTAGCTGATGCTCCTTCAAGAGGGCATGTGCTTTTGTCTGCTGCAGCTGTCACCACTCCATGGGAAGGGATGCTGATGCTGCAGCCCAGGTTTTATGTTCTTGTACTCCCATTAAATATTAAAATCTGGCCTGGTGAAAGATAGCACAGAAGTACAAACCACTGAGGACTGCCTGTCTTGCTCTCACTTGCTGGCTGTGCTTTTTCTGGCAGCCAAGCCAAAGGAGACGCAAGCTTGGTGAGAGCAGGGACTCTCACTTCAGAATCCAGAACATGCATGGGGTCAGGGGAAAAGCCAGCTCTGCCCTGGGATGGCTTTGACGTGCGTGGCAGAGGCCAAGCCAGACAAGCCAGCCATCCATGATGGAGAGTAGTCCGTAGCTCAGGTAGCACACAGGATCTCGCTCACTGCTGAGACAAAGCCAGGGAGCATCAAGAGCATCTGGCTGAAGGACCTGTGGGCTCCCAGTGGTGCTGGGGGTTAGCCTATTTCTGGCTCGCTCTGTGATAATGCGGCTTGTGTTTTGGATGCTTGCTTGCACTTAAGCCTTTTAATCACTTGTTCATTAAGAAAAGGTTTTCAGGACACCTTGCTGTGAGGCAGTATCTCATATCCCTCTGAGGAGAAAAAACAGCCACTTAGTCAAACACTCAAAACACTCAGATCCTAATGATAGAATAGTAATGAGAGTGAAGTGTATTATCAGCTTAATGATAAACTAAGAGATCTGGCACCCATAGCACAGGTTCACTCTTTAACTCCCATGAAGGATAAGCGGGATGCAACTGATAGGGGCTGGAAGCTGGATTTCCTGCTGGCAACTGGACCAACGAAATTGCATTTTAAAATGATTTAGTTATGCGTTGGAAGAGTGATGCAAAGTGGTGAGAATAATCCTAGACCTTCCTTGTGATGAGTCATGACATAACAGCATCAGAAATCAAATTTACAGAGGCTAAGAGCCTTATGAGATGCCTATTTCCTGTTTATCTCTGTGCACATCCATCTGGGTGGTTAAATCGACGTTTCTTAACTTCTGTGTTGGAAGAACCAACACTTTCAGGCTGATGTGCAAATGAAGGCAGTGACCAGCACTACCTTATCCCCAAGCATCCAGGGCTCAGGGCTGAACCCTACTGCTACCGGTTGCTTTGGTCAAGGAAGGGAAAGCCCCATCTGCTACGTGCAATGGCTGAGCAGCCATCACAATTCCAAATTAATGTAATTAGGCCATGAGCAAGAAAATACAGGGATGTGGTGTTTATGGGTTGGAGAGGTCAGAAACAAGCTGCCCAGGGAAGTGGTGGAGTGGTGTCCATGGAGGTGTTTAAGAAGGATGCGGATGTGGCACTGAGGGATGTGGTCAGTGGGCATGGTGGGGGTGGGTTGGAGGTTGGACTAGGTGATCTTATAGGTCTTTTCCAGCTTTAATGATTCTGTGATTCTATGAAAGCATCAGATGGGATGGGCTATGTGGACCTAGTAATATTCTCTGATCCCATGATGTGAATGCTCCTGCTCCTCCGGTCTGAGCTCCTGCAGCACACAGGGACATTTAGTGTGAGGGAGAAGAGGGATGGAAAAAGTGCTGCAAAGAAGGATGTGTTCTCCTCCACTGCCTCCAGTCCAAGGTTGGTTGCAAGTTCCTTTGCAAGGGTCAGTTCAATGATTGGAATAAATTCACTCATTTATTCTTTTTTCAGCCAAACTGTTTCATGTTAACTTTATCAGGATTTCCCTGCTCTCCTCATGGACATCACCACAGGGCAGCTGAGGTACAAGGAATGATGTTGCCAGTTTCATATTTAGCACAGGCTCTGTTCTGGGCTCAGGGAGATGGGGAGATACGCCTGTGGCACCACACTTCCACCAACTTTGTGTTTGCCAAGAACTGATGCAGTTTTACATACTTATGTACACAAATGTATTGATTGGTCACGCATGAAGCACAACCTAATGCAATACCGCAACAGATGCTGCTAGATGAAGAAGTTGCAATTGCTTCAGCAGATTCCTTTCCTAACAGGGTGAATAATTTCTAAACCATATAGGTGCCAGCCATTGGGAGTCATTTGCCTTAAAGGGCACTTCTCAGCTAGGCCAAAAGGCAGAACACCCAGCCCTGTGTGACTGTGGTGAAGGCCCAGGGAGCCTGCAGAGAGCTAGCAGAAAGGTCAGGGCTCTAAAAATCTCCATTTCCTCAAATGCAGGACTATTTCTCAGATATTTCCATCCAGAGTGCTTGGAGGTCTGGCTCATCCACTGCAGGACTGCTCAGGTAGGTGATGTCCTTTAAAAACAAACCAGCGTGCATGCACGTAGTAAGCGCATAGTGAAGATGGAGCACTGCTCAGAAGCTATGAATTCAACCAAAATGCTACTTGAAAAACAGATGAAACTGAAATGAGTTCCCAACACGTGTACGAAATTCTTCACATAGCTCTAAGATGCTGAGATCGCTGCATTTTTCCTGGAGCGGGTGTTTCAGTTTCACTCAGACTCTGTGGTTTCAGGGCCAAAACAGACCTTGTGATGTTTCCTTGGTTGGGGGAAAAGCATATTGCTGTGGAGCCTGCTTTACTGCACCTGAAGGCACTCTGGGCAGCCTTGAAGGAGGTGGTTTAAATATGATTCCAACTCAGGATCCCTGATTGTCATCCCTAAAGGAGTGGGTGCTGTGACACAGAGCTTGGGGGCATGGCCAGTGTCCTTCCCAGCAGATGTGGTATCCACGCTACAGAGATATCCCTGGTGGAAGGGGCTGAGCACACTGGTGACTGTCACACTGATGCTCGTCTCCCAAGACTTCTTCCCAGAAATGTCACTGATGTCAAATAGCACCCTGTCACCTCTCGTCTCTGTGATCCACTTCTTGCAAAACTGTTCAGTTGCAGAGGGATGATGCACATGCACAAACTGCCTGGGAAAGAGGCATGTTTTCCTCCTGGGAGCCAGTTCCCCCAGTCCCTACCTTTCCTTCCCCAAACTCAGGCAGATACAGTGCTTCCATGACAATGCTATGGGGCACCTCATGACTTGTTTGAAGGTCTGGAATGTCTTTTCCAACCTCAATAATTCTAAAATTCTATGATTCAACAACATAAATTCCTTTAGAGGGAGAGTTAAGGATGCTTCCCACTATCGCAGACTAATGGCTAAGATGCATGTATTCCTACATCTTCTGCACGGTCTAGGAAGATGATGATGGGCTTCAGATGTTAGTAGCAGACGTAGATAATACTTACACAAAGATGAGACTTCATTCAGTTTTCTTCCTATTTGCTGTTCTGCAGTTACCATTACTAAATATTTTTACCTACATGTTCAGGACTCTTCTTTCATTTCTAGTGCGGATCTGCCTGCTAAAGCTGCATCCACCCACCAGGACTGTGTTGAGACTATCCCACACAACAACAGAATCAGCAGCCTGGACTGACAGTATACTCTTTCTAGTCACCCAAAAACACACTTTTGAGTTCAAAAATTCAGATAAACAATGTTGGGCATTAATACCCAACCCTTCTGCTGGCTGCAACGTGTGTGTAGGAAGGAGAGGGCATGCTGCGAGGCATAAGCAGCTTCAGTCTGCCCACCGGCTTGGCTGTAACAGCACTGCCCAGCCTGGAAGTCTGCATTTTCTGAAATAGCACAACATGGAAAAGCCGTAGTTCAGGCTTATGTTGTGATTGATGTGCTGCTGCTTGGTGCTTTTACAGATAAAGCACAGGAGCAATAATTAATGAGAGAATGTGAGGATGATGCAGCCTGGAGTGAAACCCCATCCTCACTGATACCAGTGGGGATTTTGCATCCTGCGTGGCAGGAGTTCACTTGACAGCAGGGAAACAAATTGCGTGCATGAGGCAGCAGGCAATGATTCTGTGAGTCTGTGATTCTATGATTCTATGATTCTATTCCAGAGCTTTTCCCTGGGACCTATGGGCCAAGGTGTCCTCTCTCTGCATCTACCTTCCCACCGCTGCTGGAGGCACGCTGTGCTTGCAGATGCACAGAAAGCCCTGAGACAGCCCCACGGAGGGAAGCTGCAGCCCAGCGAGGAAGCTGTTTATGACAACCAATGCCAGCTCAAACACCACAGGGGTTTTACCTTCAGAGGATGCTTGCATTTCTGGTCGCCAGACCCAAGATAATGGGGAGTCAGGGAGGAAGGACTGCAAGGTGGACGTGCCTGGCACCAGGCACTGCTCCATGGTCTGTGTGTTGGTGGATCCACAGAGAATTTGTTCCCCCATCTGCTCCTCTGTAGATCATTTTAAAAATTAACTTACTGTATTAAAAAGAAAATGCGATTGTTACAGCTAAGTGGCTGCAGTGCTAGAGATAGTTTGTCTTCCTCCCTCTCAATTTATATCCAAAAATGCACAATTAATAATACATTAACTTAGCCGGGAACTGGTGTGAGTAAGTCAAGATTTTGTTACAAATACATTTTATTTTGTGCAATAAACAGATTTTTTCTTCCTGGCCTATAATACTGCAGAACAGATAATTCCTCTCTACATTTGCATTTCACACTTCTGCAGTTTCAGACAGATTAGCACAAACGATGTTTCGTGCTCAACTCACCCGATTTTAGAAAGCACTCCTCTGTTAAGTCATGCTACTTTCAGATAATTATTCTACAAAAATATACTTAAACTAATTGTACAAATGGGGCAAACACAGAGTTACATCAGCTGGAGTCCCTCTCTCTGTGCAGCAGTGAACACATAGCAGTGATCAGCTGGGGTCTGTCCCCCAGCACTGGCAGTGGGCATCAGACAAGGTCCATGGCTGTACACAGCACACATGTAGAGCGTCATCAAGGTAATATAAATGCAAAAAATAAGTATTAATGCTTTGAAAAGCTCAAAAGAGATGTATAAATCCATCACTTTTTCAGCAAGACTGAATCTATCAGAACCCAGGTCTTTCCTTCTAATAAATTCAGCTGTCAGACTGTGAGTCATTTACTGCAGATGCTGACAGCGTTCTACCAGTACCCATGGTGGACTCTGCTTTTGCCACGGTTCTCTTCCTCGGTCTTTAAATTGATCACATGATGCAGCTTGAGCAATTGCATCTTTCTCCAATCGTTTGATTTAGTTTATCACACTTTGCCATGGCTAGAAATAACAAATGGCTGTGGGTAGCACTTAGGTGTCTTGGGAGTGAGCTGGGACCGGTCCTTTTATGAGAAAAACAGTGCCTGGAATGAAATGTGAGCTCTGCCTTGCTACACACCAGAGCACAAAGCAGAGCAGCGGTGCTCTTAAAAGCCATTTGCTGAAGCAGTTTCCTCTTAAGTATGACATAGGCGTCTTGGGCAACGAGAAAAGCAGAAACATCCTTGTGGGGCTTCCTGCAAACATGACCTCCGAATACAGAATCTGGGCGCTACCGGAAGGTTCTCAGCAGTGACTGTCTGGGCTGGCTTTGTATTAAACCCTTCTCTGAAGGTTTCTTTGAAGCACGTCTCTGAAGTTGTGAGTTTCTAGCTCAGTTCTGACGGTGTCATTTAGATACTGGTGGAAGATCTCAAAGACACCATTGCCCTTTGTTGGGTTTGATGCCTAAGGGAGCAGAGTCATTCCCACACGTTAAATGGGTGAGCAGTGATCATCAGCAGCCAGAACAGCTTTTTGTCCTCCAGGCTGCAAATAGCCAGGGGGTTGTGAACATTCCTTTTTTATTTTTTTCATGATCGTACCTCTGTACTGCTGCATGGGCTGCTGATTACTGGGGACAGTCCCGTTTAATATCTCCCTTGATGATCTGAACAACAGAAAGGCCCTGCAGAGGGATCTGGACAGGCTGGAACAATGGGTTGAGGCCAATGGGATGAAGTTCAACAAGACCAAGTGCCAGGTCCTGCATGTTGATCACAACAACTCCAGGCATTGCTACAAGCTTAGGGCAGAGTGGCTGGAAAGCTGCATGGAGGAAAAGGATATGGGTCATTAGTCAACACTCAGCTGCACATGAGCCAGCAGTGTGCCCAGGTGGCCAAGAAGGACAACAGCATCCTGGCTTGTATCAGAAATGCAGCCAGCAGGAGCAGGGAGGTGATCGTCCCTCTGTACTCAGCACTGCTTAGGCCACACCTCGAGTGTTGTGTTCAGATTTGGGCCTTTCACTGTAAGAAAGGCATCAAGGCCCTGTCCAGAGAAGGACAACAAAGCTGTGAGGGATCTGGAGCAAAAGTCTGATGGGGAGAGGCTGAGGGAGCTGGGATTGTTCAGTGTGGAGAAGAGGAAGCTCAGGGGAGACCTGATTGCTCTCTACAGCTGCCTGAAAGGAGGCTGTGGTAAGGTGGGATTCAGCCTCTTCTCTCAGTTAACAGTAAAAGGATGAGAGGGAATGGCCTCAAGTTGCGCCAGGGGAGGTTCAGGATGGATATCATGAAAAACACCTTTCTTCTCAGAAAGAGTGGAAATATTAACTCTGATGGCCAAAGCACAAAGCAGCCAGCTCTCTCAGGTGAGAGCTGACACAGTCCCGCAGTTCCACACCCTTCCCTTTCCTCCTTACCAACATTTTCTCATTCTTTCTGGCTCAACATGAAATAAAAAGAGCGAGAGGAGAGAAAAAAAGATTTCAGGGAAGCTCTTCCAGGAAGTCCGGGTGGATTACTTCACTGCAGATGACCCCATTTGTGGGATGCGGTGCCAGCAGGCCGTGTCAAGCACTGTGTCCCACAGGATGCCCAGAAAGGAGAGAGCTGCATCTCAAGTGCCCCGTGGCAGTGAGCGGGAGGATAGGCCCTGTCACCGAGCTGAAGCTCTGTGTGATTTCATCCAACAACGCTAACAAAATGTGTGTAATACCTTTGAAACACAAACTGCCGGAATTCTTGAATGCATATAGAAACAATTAGCGCTCCTCAGCTGTTTCTGGTCATGTGTAGCAAATAACTAATAAAGCTATGTCAAATAAAGATGGGGGGATAAAAAAAAAAAACACCCGTGCATTTTTAATCAGAGAAATAAAGAGCATACTGTTAATAAAGTGCAACTGTTTCATTAAATATTTAAAATACACCTCCTATATTACATTTGTATTTTAGCAAATATCTTTCTGTTTATAAACTTTTAACACAGTTTATGAATATTGCATGCAGGCAGCAGAAACTTCTTCAATAAAAAAAGAACTTATTCTTTACATATTCACCCTCTTGATCAAACATTCCTATTTTATATCAAGATACATTTGTATATTTTTCATTACAATTTGTACAGTTTCTACTTAGAGATAATGCAATTACAAATGCTCCTTGAAAATCTTTCTTACTCCCCTCACATACCATTCAATTTAAATATCATTCTGTTATTTACAATTGCTCCATTTTAATAAGAAAAAGATTCCCGCAACCAATTACTTAATTGAATGCTGCTTCTCAGCACACTGTACATCTCTTTCAAAATAATTTGTATTTTGTATATTTTGAGCAGATATCAGAAAGCATTATTGGTGTTTTGCCGCATAGCATTTCTGCAACGTGCCACTGTTCAGGGAAAGATCTGATGTGAGAGTGGAAATGTACAGCCTCCCCAGCCCACCCAGGTCTGTAGCATCTTTTGCTGGGTGGAATAAATATGTGACTGGAGAGAGACTGTCGGCTGGGTTAAGTCAGTAGTTATTTTACCCCCCTAAATACTGATCTGAAAAGATGTTATTCTGGTACATCCTCTACGTGCCTCAATTTTTTCCTGTTATCAAAACAGTGGGCAAATCTACAAGAAATTCTTACTGGGAAAGAACATGGCGCAGCTCCACCATATCTCAGTAAAGGCATCCATCCACCACTCACTTCTATTCTCTTTTTCTTATTTATTTTTTTAAAACTTTGCTTTCATATACGTTTAATGAATGTCCAAGTTAAATGAAATGAACAAAAGGAGCTAAACAATGATAACATAATTGCCTACAAGCAAATAGTATCCTCACAGTACAACAACTTTCCACAGAGCTTTGACCTTTTTCCTCAGTGTGGATTTAAGGTTTTCTCCATTTCCACACCAACAAACTACATATGGAACAGTACTTGTAGGACACTCTCTGGCACTGTCTGGCAGAGCCAGAATTGGTGTCTCGGTGCTCTCTGAAATACAAATGCCAAAAGGGCATGTTGGATTTTCACAATGCAGTTGTGTCATCTCAGACAAACGAGGTGTGCTCAGATCTTACTTCTGCAGTTGCCAGAACAATTTCTTAAGTGATTATATAAGATCTCCTAAATGAGTGACTAATTTTGCACGCCTTTCTAAGCAATTGTTACCAGTTCCTATGGGTATGCTGGCTATGAAACACCCTTAATTATCTCGCTATACTACTGTTGTTTTCTACTTGACCCATTCTTCATTAACCGCTCCTCAAAATCCTGCTCCTCCTCATCTTCAATGCATGACTGTCTCATTTACTGCGCACTGTTCACACCCTGCTCTGAAAACAGCATTATTCACGCCTCCCCGGGCTTTGCTGCAGTGTGTGGTATCAGTGTTTCACAAGCATTTAACTTACTCCCAGGGTGCTTCTGGTGAGATGTATTATCGGTGGAGATGGTTATGCACAGCGAGTCGAGATGCAGGGAGTGTACAGTCAAAACTAACCACTAATTCAGGGTGGAAGATTTGAAATACCTAGGGCTTATCATTTCATAGTATATAATATTTTCCACAGCACTTTGCTTAGAAAATAGCTTCTATTGATTTGAGATGTGGCTGTGCCTGCCAAATACTCCCAAGGTTTCAAGCTGGGTACTGCCACATCCAAATGGTCATCTATGAGAGGTTCTGTTCCTGTGGCTTTCCACCATCACATAAGGATTTTGTGACAACAAAAAAAAGGAAAAAAAAAAGGAGAGAGGCTAAGGTGAAATCCCTCAAGGTAGATTGGCTGCACCATAGCAGAGGCTTTCTCTGCTAGCATATGACCACATCCAGTGTGCTACCCGTGCTTCCTCCAGCTGATGTAAGAAATGAGTTGCAGAGAACTCCTTGACTTGTTCCACAGCTCTGATTCAGTCCAGAAGGAAGCCCATGCTCCGTACTCTATGCTGACCCACTGCTTTTAACACATGGTTTATGTAGGGCAAGGTGGTCAACTCCACACCTCAAGACTGTCACCACCAAGAAGGAAAGAATGGCAATTGCTGTGGGCAACTCCCTTCTGAGGGGAACAGGGAGCCCCTTATGTCCGCCAGACCCTACTCACAGGGGAATGTTTTGCCTCCCCAGAGTCCAGGTCAGGAACAATGTCTCAGCTGAAGTACATCTACACCAGTGCATGCAGCATGTGCATGGAGGAGTTGGAAGCCATCATGTGGCAGGCAAACTACGACATAACTGCCATTACTGAAACGTGGTGAGATCACTCCCACAACTGGAGTGCTGCAATGGATGGCTATAAGCTCTTCAGATGGGAAGGGAAAGGAAGGACGGTCAGTGGTTTGGCTCTCTAAGATAGAGAGTGTTTTGATGTCATAGAGCTCACAGCTGGGATTGATAAGGTTGAATCCCTGTGGGTAAGAATCAGGGGGAGGGCGAACAATGTGGACATCCTGGTGGGGGTCTGTCATAGACCGCCAAACCACGATGAAGAGATGGACAAGGCATTCTTGGAGCAGCTGGCATAAGCCTCATGATTGCCAGCCCTTGTTCTCATGGGGGAATTCAACTTCCCCGATATATGTTGGAAATATAATACAGCCCAGAGGAAGCAGTCTGGGAGGGTTCTGGAGTGTGTGGAAGATAACTTAATGTCCAGCTGGTAAGTGAGCCTACCAGGGGAGGTGCCCTGCTAGACCTGCAGTTCACAAACAGGGAAGAACTGGTGGGGAACAGCAGAAGCCATGGGTTTGGGTGTCCACTGTAAGTGCTGGCTGCCTGTACCTCTTCCTTGGGGCCAGAAAAGAGTTGAAAGCTGCTGAGAGCACTGGAAAGAGATGCTGCCTGCTCTTTACCTCATTTATGCAGTCATTATGGGAAGGTATCATGTGAAATGTGCTGCCATCAGTGACCCTGGGCTTGGATGTCCTCAGCATGTGTCCTGCAGGACCTGGAGATGGAGAAAGGCATTGCAGCAGGCTGTGATCCCGGTCCCCTGGAAGATTTTCAGCTGGTACAGTGCAGCCCACAGTGGGGTTTTTTTGTTGTTGTTTTGTTGTTTTTTTTTTTGTTTTTTTTTTTGTGGTTGGTTTTTTTCATGTACTTAAGAGAAGTCTGGGATGGGGATGGTTAAAATCATGTCCTCGATGCAAGGTCTTGGCTGCAAAGGAATTCCCAGCCCCTGCCTCGATGCGTGGGTAGTGCACAGCTTTCAAACCTCAGCTGTGAGATGTATGTCTTTCCCTAGCTTCATTCTGAGAAAAAGATCTGCGAGCAGTAAACAGCCAGCATGGAAAACCTTAATGCAAATAGTTAACACTTTCCTAACTTCTCGCTAACAGAAAAAGAGAATTTTACTACAGAAATTTTTGGCAAAACACCCCCAAAGCTGTCTGTAATTAGAATTATTTCTGTAGCCCTAAACAGCCATTTTAAATAATAACATTTTCCAAGTCATTTTAATTGATTAAATAATGAGCTGCACGCGGGAATCCACAAAGATCAATCAAACAGCTGCTAATGACTCAATGTGCAGCCCAACCCTGCCTACAGGTGACTGTGCCCTGTTCTGTGAGGAGGCCAACACCTTCCCTCAGCACCACCTGCAGCTGATAATTGGCATCCTTTTGATCCAGTATTGCAGCTTTTGCTTTTTTTCCTTTATGAATGGCTCTATGACCAACAGTGTTAAGTTGGATTTCCCAGCTGTGTCTAGCTGCTGTGACACCAGGCACAGACAGACGCTGGCTTCACCATCAGGGTTCCCCTTCCCTTGGTATTCACCTGTTTTGATGAGGATTTGTAGAACCTGTCTGCAAGAACTTTGGCAGATTTTTTTTCTGGAAAAAGTTCAGAGTAGAGCAGAGAGGGCACTTTGACACAATATGGTCGTACAGGGCTTTGTTGAGGCAATGGAGGTGAGAAGGCGGGTGCCTGAAGAGAGTACATGAGCAGTGCACAGCTGAACCAGCTGGAGCTCTGCCAGCTGACAAGAGCTGAAGACTGTGCCCGTATTATGCATTCTAGCTATTCATCTGCATGGTGCATTGAGAGTCCAAACGGTCTGCTTTTCTTAACGCAGCATGCCACTTGATGTAGATTTCTAGGACATAACTGCTGTAACTACTCCATGTATTTATTATCTTTGCACAATAGCTGCCTCCAAAGCTTAACAGAACAGGATATCATTTCTTGCAAAATAATGATGTCTTGCTAAATTATTCACATTATATATTTGACAGATACTGATAGCCATTATTTGGTATTCAAGAGAAAGATAGAAATGACTATTTGTTACGTTCCTCCATTATCTAATATTCCTAAAACGTATGTGAAGTAACATGTCTGATGGATTGCTGTCAAGGATGCGTGTACTTGTTTTGCTTTATTAACATAGAAAACAGCTACTGAAACTTATCTGCAAGCATCTCCGTGTAGACACGTGAGCATGCTTCAGTTCCAGGTGCTCGGCTTCTCTTCCACACGCAAGAAATGTCCCACTTTGGAGCAGGTCTTATTCTCTCACCCCTTGGCCATTTGCCTTGTGTCTGCCAGCCCATTCTCACCCTCATTACAGCGGCTTCATGCCTCGACCCCCTGCTCAGAGCCAAGATCCCTCCAGAGGTCTCGCTTAGCCCCGAGGTAAATTGATGCTGACATTTGCCTTCAGAGATGAAAACCTATTAGATTAAACGTTTGCTGTGTTTCCCAACCCAGCCAATACCTCGCTAGGAAAAAAACGCCATTCATAGACTTGATTCATCTGACAGAATGAGCCGTGGGCAGGATTTATTTTCTCACTGTTGGTTCCCATTGAGGCAAGGGGTATTTACATGTGTTAATAGACATTAGTCATGTAAATCTGCAGTTCATCAATAGGAAAAAAGGACTCCAAAAATTGTTAAATCTGATTTTTTGGAAGATTAGAAACAAGCCGCACTTAATCATATGCTGCTATCACTCCCTTGTTTTGTTTTTAAGAATGTCATTATGATTACTCAGATATAATGACCCAAGTATATTCAGTTATGCAGAACAACGAAGGAAAATCAAGTGTCCTCGATTCCCTGACATGTTCCTATGGAAATAACAGATTAAAACTTTCAAAGCAATGTATTTTCTCATCTTCCATTTTAATCATCACATTATATATCACTACCATTTGAATGCAAAAACAGAACTTTAGTTTTAAATGCACACGCAGGTTCTTTATATGATTTCATTTCCTTAAACCCTGCAAATGAGTTATCAGCTGATTCTATAACCTTGAACAACGGGCTTTTACTTAATTACAAACCGGGAGCAAACAAATCCCAAAAAAAGAAGAACAATTCCAATTTTTATCTGACCATACAGTCAATCTGGGGCACAGCAGCCCAGGCTGTCAGTACAGAAATGGTAATTTTGTATATGGCAATGAGTAAGGCAGAGAAACTACACTGTCAGAAGTGACTGAGGATCATCAGCAACATGAGATTTCTGCACAGTGAGGAAAAAGGTGGTTTAGAAAGCTGTGTTCAAATAGCAGCTGTAGAAAACTCTCTATTAGGTGGAGGGCTGTTCAGATTTGGGGTGCTGTTGACATCTGCCCCAGATCCAGTCAGTTTTCATGTTTTCATGAGCTTAGATGTTTACGCAAACTAAACGGGCTTACAAGTAGGTTGCAAATTGCAATTAGAATTAATGTCTTGGTAAGCCTGCGATCCTTCCTCCAGCAGAAGATGCAATCCAATAAATACAAGAACACAGGATGAATAATACACCGTAAAAGCAAAAATGTCATCAGACAGCAGAGCTGCAGAGAAGGATGCAAGCTTAGAAGGTCTTTCAACCCAGACATTAGTCCTGGTGCTTTGCTCCACAATAGCTGCAACATAAAAAAAACCCTCAAGGAAGAGACAAATCCAGACTTGGTACTGTTTGCATACCTCCTCTGTTGTCTTTAACTGTAAAATCCTGTGGCAAGAACACTATTTTTTCCTTGCTTAGTGTCTCTGCACATCGCATAGCCCTATGTGGTCCACATTAAAACTGAGGCACTGTCACATGTGATGATGGTGAAGTCCACAGTGAGGGTGACGGAGCACTGGAACAGGCTGCCCAGAGAGATTGTGGAGTCTCCTTCTCTGAAGATATTAGAGACCCATCTGGACTCTTACTGTGAAACCTGCTTAGGGAGCCTGTTTTGGCAGAGGGATTGGACTTGACCTCTGGAGGTCTCTTTCAACCCCTACAGTACTGTGATTCTGTGAAGTTTACTGACCCTGTGGTCTCATCTGCCCCAGCAGAAGTACCAAGGTGAGGTTTGACCTACAAGTAGTGCACTATGGGGCAAATAGGATGCACCTCTCTCCCAGTCCCTGCAGAGCTTAGCTCAGCCAACACAAAAGGGTAAGAGTAGAACTCAGTACACATGGTTCTTTACTAAGCACTGTGATGAAAGACCTGTCATCAGCTTTTGGGGGAGCCAGACACACTGTGTTGAGATGGTCATGTTCATCTACAGACTTACAGACTCTTCAGAAGGTCCCTAACAGATCTGCAGAACAGCACATCCTTCCTGCATCAATCCAACCAATATGCCTGGACTCTGTTTCATTACACCATCCAGCAATCTGCTTGGTATGGAGGGCAGACATACTAAACAGTGGTTTCCTGGAATTCACTTTCTAAAAAAATCTGTGCCTATTTATCAGTCCATTTCCTGTTGTATGGCTGATTGAAGACACAGGTTGCACATCGCTCTTGGTCATTCAGCAGCCTTGTAACTGAGTCTTCTAGGGAGCCCAGGATGAACCCCAGCTGGCCCTGGTGATTTGCTGCTGTTTCCATCAGTTTGCTCTAAAATCTCCTCTACTGACAGTTCAGTCTGAGGTGGTTTCTTGCTCAGCCCCCGATAACAAAATGCTCTGCATGGGAAACTTCCCAAATCTCCTCTCCAGCACAAAGGGCTCATTTGCTTCCACTGATATGGCCCTGCTTTCTCTAAGTGCTTCCATTAGACCACGGCCA
This sequence comes from Bambusicola thoracicus, assembly GCA_002909625.1. NCBI lineage: Eukaryota > Metazoa > Chordata > Aves > Galliformes > Phasianidae > Bambusicola > Bambusicola thoracicus. Next base: position 8,950 of record PPHD01000465.1, on the reverse strand, counting down.
TCTCTTGGCCTACGTGTTCGCTGGCAAGCGGCCTCTGCCTTGATGTAGTTTAAAAAGGTCTTATTATTGGTTTTTATGCCTTTCAGTAAATTATTCCTCAAAATCTGTTTTGGCCTCTTTTACTACAGTTTTGCATCTGACTACAGAGCTCGTGCTCTTCCTGATCTCACTAGTTTGGACACAACATGCACTTCATTGACAGCTCTTTCACCCAGCTGTTTAGCATGAGTCTGCTATACTTCTTTTCTAATATATTTCCTGATATCTGGTAATATCTTCACCGTGGTTTGTTTTCAGGTTATCTTTAGACAGCCCCCACAACACAACCATTTTCCCTCTTGGCTGTCATTTTCAATTTCCTTTCAACAAGAAGCACATCCACACATCCCCGTGCGAGCTGCAAACACCGCCTTCCCTCAGCACCCAGCTGTGGTACAGGCACTGGGGGACTCCTCCAGTAGGGCTGACAACTGACCTATCTGCTAAACAACCAGAGCACAGACTCCTTCCTCGTTGCTTACACTTCTTGAGCCATTTGGCAGGAACTTCAGAGCGAGCACAAGGAAACTTCTCCGTTTCCAGAGCTGGGAAGCGGGAGCCCTCTCACCTCCTTCTCCATCACCTCAGCTGCAGCAGGATGTGCAACCGAGGCACCCCAGCCTAGAGAATGTTTAGCTGCAAACCCCACTGCTTCTGGAAACCAGACTGCTCCATCACAAAGCAAGCAGTCAGGCCAAGCAACTACCTCTTTGTTGCCTTCAGTATGATTCCTGTAAACCCTTCTTTTATGATGTACCCTCACTAAATATCAATCTTTAAAGTGCAATGGCTCATCTATTAGTATGCACTTGACTGGACTCATCCCTGTATGCAGAACCTTCAGTAGCTTCCTGTACATTTCACAATCCAGCACAAAATCTGCTTCCCACTCTTAATGACTTTCTGATTTATTGACCTGTCTGTCTTTCCTGACTTCAGCTCCATGAGCTTTATTTATTCCTTTTGTACAGAGTTCAGGGAAATAAACAGTGCACAGATCTCTTTTACAACCAATAACTGCATGATGATGGTAGAATAACAAAACCATCATTAAGAAAAGTCCTTCCTTCAAGGTACTCACCCTCACTACTTTTACTGTAGTTTGCATTACCAGGCCTGATGAACTCTGAGTAATTATCCCTGCTTGGGATTTCTTCCTAATGCCATTATCTCTAATGGCACGAGCAAAGATTTTGCTTCAAGTGTGGCTTTCATTGACTGTGTAATCACCAACATGTGTGTGCAAATCATCTCCTCTGTGTTGGAAGAGATGTCTTGGGTTAAATTAGTAGAATTTGAAAAGCTTTCAGTAAGGAAATTTTCAAAATTTGTTCCTCATTATCCCTTGTTTTTTTCCTCAAAATAAAATATGCCTCTTTTCCTGAAGAGAAACGGCTGTGATCTCAAATCACATGAGCCAGCAGTGTGCAATTGCAGTCCAGAAGGCCAAGAGCACCCTGGGCTGCATCAACAGAGGGGTGGCCAGCAGGGAGATGGAGGGGGTTTGTCCCCCTCTGCTCTACCCTCAGAGGCCCCATCTGGAGTACTGCATCCAGATCTGGGGCCCCCAGCACAGAAGAGATGTTGAGCTCTTGGAGTGGGTCCAGAAGAGGGCAACAAAGATGACTGAAGTGTGGGAGCACCAATCCTATGAAGAATGGTTGAAGGAGTTGGGCTTGTTTAGCTTAGAGAAAAGAATGCCCTGAGGAGCCCTCACTACAGCCTTCCAGTACTTGAAGGGAGCTTATGAACAGGATGGGGTCTGACTTTTTACTGATAGTGATAGAACAAGGGAAAAATGGCTTTAAAATAAAAGAGGGGAAATTTACAGTAGGTGTTTGGGGAAAATTCTTCACTCAGAGGGCAGTGAGGCCCTGGCACAGCTGCCCAGAGAAGCTGTGGTGCCCCATCCCTGGAGGCACTCAAGGCCGGGTTGGATGGGGCCCTGGGCGGCCCGATCCGGTGGGTGGCAGCCCTGCCCATGGCAGGGTGTTGGGGTTGGGTGGGCTTTAAGGTCCTTTCCAACCCAAACCATTATGTGATTCTATGGTTTTATGATTCTATGCTAGCTGTTCACATATATAGGAGAAAAGGAATAAAGAAAAAACTAATTTCTACCTATGTCCCCTCAGGGACACCAGCATATACTAGAAAGCACTAAGATTAAATAAGTACCAGGGCAACTGGCCTGGATGAACCAGCCTCAAGAGCTGAGGGGAAGCAATCTGCACCCCAAAAAAAGATGAGGTGACCACAGGGAGGAGCAGAGTGATGTAAACTCCAGTGGAAGAGTATACAGAGAATCTCTTTAGCTGAAATGCCACACATCTGGAAGCACCAAATACTGATTACACCTAGAAAGTAGAAGTCTGCAGCCTGGAAAAAGTCCTTAAGAGAAATCCATGGATCCCAATGGTTAAGAAAGGGCTGTTTATAAAAAAAAAAAACCCTGTTATAAAGTGCATGCAGCACTGATGAAACCAAATGGGGAATACACAGTGTAGCGTGCTTCTGACATCCATGTTTCCAGAAGTATTTTGAAAAATCAGCAAGAACATAAAGAAAGGAGCTGCAAAACAATTGGACAACCGGAGAGCTGCTCCCTGACAGGCTGGGAGTTCAATCTGTTTAGGTCATCAGAAATAGGACTGAGGGGTGATGAGGCAGAGAACAGATAAGCACTCTAAGGGAGGGAAAATGCTGGGTATTAAAGAGCTCTTTTAACCTCTTGGAAGAAAGGGACAGCAAGCATCAAAGACTGGATGGTGAGTTCAGGCCCACTCAAATGGCAAATGTGGTGCACGCTGGGAGCAAACTGCCACAGAAAGTTATGGATTTCCTCCTCTTTAATTATTCCAATGAATTATTAAAGCCTTTCTGAACAATATGCTGCAGGCTAACGTGAACATCCTGTGCTTCGCACTGAGATACGTGTGTTACGCTGAGGGGCAGAGGAAGCAAGGGGAAATGAGAGCAGTTTCTGCCCTTAGCCATCACCACCAAGACAAACGTCTTTCCAGCCCTCATCCCACTTGTTCCTCACAGGAAGGAGACAGCTATTTCCAGTCAGCAAGCCACAACTGAGGGCCCTTTTCTCTCCTATACAGGGGCTCTAATGCCTCTGCTCCTGGACTGACTTCTGTGCTCCAAGACCTTTGGCAGCAATGCAAAAGACGGCCAGGAGATTTTGGCCTTTCAGTACTTGGGAAGAGGAGGCAGTGAAAAGCATTTGGCTTGTGCATCACAGAGGGGACAAGTTTGGTTCCTGTTCCAGCAGTGCAAGCATGCCCATACAGGTCTACAATCCTGGGAACCATCTCTGGGAGCAGAATTTTCTGCTTCTGAAAGACTGAGGAAGCTGAAGCCATCCCTTGCCACAGCCAAAGGTGCTCCAGAGCTTGGGCGTGAGATGCTCTTCAGCCTGAAACTCTGGGGAAGGCACTTGTCCTGCAGGGGGAAGGGCCCAGGGCACCCACGTCCAGCTGAGCTGGTGAGGACATAGGTCATTAGCAACCTGTATTGTGCAAGTCCCCCAGCACCTGACCACTTCCCCACTGGAGGCAGGAGGGAAGAAGGAAGCTTAGCACATGGTGGACATGGCAATACGGGCCATACCTGGATAAGTGCCCCAGATCACCCGTGTGTTGCAGGCGAGGCATCTCACACACAGAATTTGGAGGCATGTCTTACCACAAGGACCTTAAGCAGCGGTACATGTTATAGCAACCTCTGGCCCCTCCAACAGATGCCTGCGCCAGGTGGGAGAAGAAAAGGAAATTGAAACTGGTCCCTGACATCCACCTCGATTCCCTTTGCTGAGCCTCATCCAGCCTCGGCTGGCAGTCAGGTTCTGCAGCACAAAAATCCCCAGTCCTTGTACGTGCAGCACACGTGAGTGGCTCTTGCTACGGAGAAAGCCTCTTGCAGGCCGGGAGCTGGCCCAGGGATAGGTTTGCTTTCATGAGAAAAGGTTGCAGGTTCAGGCTCTAATTTGTTTGATAATTTCTTACAGTGCTGGTCAACATGCTGAGAAGAGATTTATTCACGAAGAGGGCAACGTCAGCATCTCTACCCTGTGCAAACAGATGAAGGAAAAAAATCAGTAAACAGCAGAAGTAAGTGAGAAAGCGTGAAGAGCAGCATACAAAATTCCCCCTGCCTCGTGGGTCACTTTGGAGCACCTTTCAATTTCATTTATTAAACAGTTTCTGCACAAAAGCGTGTTTTGCTCGACGCAGGCGTCACGCAGTGAATACTAAAAGGATGCAGGAGTTCCAAGGTGCTGGGGGCAGGGGGAGGGCGGGAACGTCCCTTTATTCCTGGAGTTATTGTTTTATAAATAAAAGGTGCTGCTGACACGGTGTGTATAGCGCAGATAGGGCATAAAGGATCGCTGCAGTGGGTTGATAGGGATGATCTGTCGCTGAAAACCCATTAGCGCAGACGGTAGGTGAGGTAAAAGTGCTGAAATGTCAGGATGTGGAACGCCAGAACAAGCCTTAAAATAGTTCCTCCAAAAATAGCCTCTGTGGGCAACAGGAGGGGGCTCTGCCTGCATTTATTTCTATTACTGCTCAGTGACACGCTGTCCCCTGAGCGCTCTTGCTCACAGGCAGCAGCAGCCCAGGGACGGGGCAAGCACTGCCCTGCACGCGTGTGGCTGTGACCTGAGGAGGGATGGCCCGAGGAGCAAAGCAAAGCAAAGGCCAAAGCAGAACAAAGCCGTGTGGGTGGCTGCAGAGATGCGGAGGGGTTCGGTGTGACCGAAACAAGGGTTCTGGGGGCACCCAGCAGTGCTTTGGAGTGGCCCAGCCACACCTCATGAGAGGATGGGACCTGGAACTCAGCCCATCTTCAGCTTCTGCGGGGAAAATATCTTTAAAGAAAAAAAAAGAAAAAAAAGACCTTTTGGCTAAGAGCAAGTCACCAAGTGCCCCCCAAACACAACAGGCAGAGGACAACTATGCCAGACTTTGCTCTCGGTGTACAACATACACGCAGGCACAACCCAAGGCAGAGAGGGGAAGCCCCCATGGAAAGGAAAATCGTAGGAGAATCGCCCATTTTGGCACGTGGTGAAACACAGCTGTGTCAGCAGCGTTTCATCTGCAATATGTGCAGCAAACATAGGTGGGAATTCAGTGCCTGGTTTGCAGCCGGCAGCCTGCGAGTCAGCGTGATGACTCAGGGCTTTCGCTTTCTCTGCAGGCAAAGGCAGATCAGACCTTGCTCAGGCAGTTTGTTTTTGGGGATAAAAGGCCACTTCTTGCTCTCCCGGGTCTTGTCCTGATAAAGCCAATATTGCGTATTGGTGGCACGTCAAGAATTTTGTAAACGATTGTCACTGCCCTGAGAAGAGCAGTAATCGCTGTCTGCTGGCTTCATACTCACCTTTTCTGTGCTTAACAGTGCTGTTTTCACATCCTTTGAAACTTGCTGATCTGATGGCCTCCTTGAGATCAGCAGGGGAACATGGTCCCTGGCAACTATTACAGGTGCCTTTCTCCTGGTGTCTGGTTTTGTATCTCTGTATCCTACCTGTGTATGCTATCACCCCATGCAAATCCAAAGGGTCCAACCTCTCCTGAAAGCAGTGACCATCCACTGCTTCCAGCACCTCCAGGGCTTTACCTTCCTCCAGGTGACAGCAGAAGATGGGTGTCAGATTTATACCTCGGTCAGGCCCAATGAAATCATTCAATCATAAAATCATCCAGGTTGGAAGAGACCTCCGAGATCGCCTAGTCCAACTGTCAACTCATCACCATCATGCCCACTCAAATAGCACGGAATTTAGAATAAATGAAGTGTAAACAGTTCATTTGGGGCATTGAAAAGGATGGGGTGGAAGTAAATCTGGGTGATGCTGCGACTGTACCAATAGCCGAGCAAACACAAGCATTGCAGCACTTGGGAAGGCATGGGAAGGAGGCAGAGTGTAGCTTAGAAAGCATAAATCACAAAACGTATCTATCTTTTCCAGTCATTAGGAAACGAGAATGAATGACAGAAACAGAGAAAAGAGTGAAGGTCAACGGAGAAGGGCTAAAGGTTAATTTCCCGATTGCCAGGATATGAAAGGTAATGGCCCCAGATGCCTGTGAATTTCCTTTCAAAAGAGGCATCATCATTTAATGCACTCTTTTATTAACACTCCTGCATCAGCTTCTTAGTGATCCAACATGGTTTTCTCTTCTGCTATTAATATGAGAACAATCACACAACACGGTCTTCTGATGGACCCTGAAGTTTTCAACATGTTAGGTAAGGGCAGTAAATCTATCAGAAACCCAACCTATTCCTGTTGAAGTCAATAGGAACTTTGTCTCCAATGTCCATGGCGATGCGAAAGGTCCAGTTGCGATGACTAATGGCATTACTCACGTCTTTACTGGAACCTGTTGTTTATGAGCAATTCCAAAATGTTTGTTCAGAGCACTCAATTTAGATGCAAACATTGCCAGCATGCACTGCATTTTATGATACCGGGAGCTCTCAGATCCCGCTGTGTGTCGTGCAGGCTGCCCACTGCTCTAGTTTAAGTGAGGGATTTGCTTTGTGGAGCTTACAAAGGCTCTTTCGTATAGTGAGTGTTGTACATCACAGGAAAGCCGGAGGAGTACTCTTTGTCTTAGACCAAAAGTTGAAAGGTCTTAGATCAAACTTAGACCAAAAGCTGAAAGGCAGGTGGAGGAAGTCACGGTCCCCTTGGTCCTTTTCTCCTGAGCCCTTGGGAGATGTTGGACACTGGTGTGCAGACCCAGCACCATGTGACTTGTTTTGTGCGCTCCAAATACCCCTAGGCCATATTTGACACTTGATCAGAGAGCTGCTCCCCACATAAATGGCACTAACAGAGCCGTGCCTTATCAGCGCATCTCAGAGCACCAGACACGTATACTGCCATTTTTCAGGATGTGGGATGCAAGATGAATAGACTTCATACCATGACTTCCAAGCCTCCATCCTGGGGCTGCTGATGAACTGCCCCATTCACAGCAGTTATGGCAGCTATTTATGTTAAACAGATTAAAGGCTGAGCGCCTTAGAGTTTCTCTGAGTGATGTGTTGTTTCAGCTTCCTTTACGTCAACATTTGTTTGCGCAATTGAGGAAATACCGTGCTCACATCCCCCTGGGGGGGGGAAAAAACGTTCACGGACTCAAGTTGAGCTGATTTTGTTATGGCAGAGATGTTCTCTGGTGAGGGGCTGGAAAGGTTGGTGCTGCATGAGCATTACTTATTAAAGTACCCGTAAATCTTTCCACGCCTTGTAAGGAGACTTTTAGGGCAGATGCAGTGGGAAGGACTTCACCATCTCCTATAGGACGGGGGCAGTTGTGGCCCAGACCCTCTCCCACTGAAGTCAACAACTCAACTCCTACAAACGAGCTCCGTCAGGCAACGAGCACTTCCTTACGTACCATAAGTTCCAAGACTCAAAAGTAATCAACTCCTTATGTTTTTCACAGCTTCGGTATTTATTGGGATTAGAGTCAGATTCTTTGGAAACACTTTCTAGCGCTGTTTAAAGACTCAATTTTCTGTTTTGTGTCATCTAACCGCTCGGAAGCTTTTGTTCAAAAATAACTGCAAGTATTCTTATGCCACGAGTATAATGGGATGATTGCGTGACTACAGAAATCCTGGAAATGTACATAAACAAGGTGACAAACCTTCCTCTGCCTCATGCTTGGGCGTGCTCCCTCTCCCCCGCACACATCCTCTGCCCCGTATCATAGGTTCGTTCGCATTTTACCACGGTTACCAAAAATTCTGTCCTCCTCCAGGTGAGCAATGGCAGGGAAGCAGCCCTTACTCCCCAGCATTGTGCAGGCCACCGGCCCCAGGGTCCCCATTGCAGGCAGATGTTTGCCTCTGCACTTCTACCAGCAGCACGCATTGCTCACCGCAGCACCAAGGGCTGCAACTGCCCGTGCCTCTGAGCGCTCTCCCGGATCAATAGCCTCTTGTTGCTTCGCAGACACCTAACTGGAGCAGAGATGTTTATTTTCCAAGTGGGAGACGCCGCTCCCGTGACAGTGTTTTATTACAACGATTTTGATGCCGAACCTGCAATCTGTGCGCCAAGACAAGCCTCCCCTTGATTGCAGCGCGAGCGCTGCCCGTCTCGGGATTGCAGAATTAGCTCTTTGCTTTTATTTCTATTGGAAAACAAGCCTGCGCTTGACAAGGAAAAGGCAGTAAGTGGATCATGTCAGGGAGACGCGCTCCTGTGAGAAATTTCTAGCAGGAAAAAGCCGGCTTCGGGATGGCAATAAGCTCCAGGACCGCAGTGTCAAGGATTCTGGGCAGGAGCACGGTTGGGGACTGCGGGAAGGGGAAGCCGCGAGGTCAGGGGAAAAGCCTCATTCCAACGCGAGCCTCGGGCACCCGTGTGCGAGTCGACACGCGGGCAGAAAGGCTGCAGCCGCGGAATGAAGATTGAAAGCGCCCACGGGGGAGTTCGGGGCTCACGCGAGCACGCGGATTTCTGCGGGCAGGCGGTGATGCGGCCGCAGCGCTGTGCCCCACCCCCAGAAGGGCAGCAGTCCCAGAAGAGGGGCACAGAGCCTGAGGGGCACAGCGGCCCACGACCCCCTCGGGGCGCGCTGAGCTCCAGCAGCCTAAGGACCAGAGAGATAACGGCCGGTCGATATTTTAATTCATCTCATTCCATCGCAGGGCGTGCGCACCACAACCCTCCCCCCCACACACACCGGCTTGTAGCTTTGGGGCGGGGGGAGAAGGAGGATGCTCCCGGCCCCCTCCCGCCCCTCCTGCCCCCAGCCCAGCCCTACGGACACCATTTTGCGCAGGGAGGGGGGAACCGGGGGTCGGTCCCGCCCGGCTCCGCAGTGGCAGCGCTGCCCCGTCACCTGACCGCCGTGCGCGCGCACCGCACCGCGCC
>PPHD01000464.1:0-64579 GCA_002909625.1 Bambusicola thoracicus | reverse complement strand
GTTCCTCCTCAGATCGTTGCCGCTGTTTCTAATTGTTCTGGGGTCCCCTGGGTTCCCCTTCCCGGGGGCGCGGATTCTGCGGAATCCTTCCGCCCCACTAGTCACGGAACCGGGCCGGACCAGCCCTTAAACCGTCGACATGCAGAAAACCAGAGTTATGAGGAACAGCATAGCGAACTGAAGCTGTTTCCTCTGGAGAGGAAGAGGCTGAGGGGAGACTTCATAGCTCTCTACAGCCACCTGAAAGAAGGCCGCTGTGGTCTCTTTTCCTGAGTGACAAGGGACAAGTGAGGAAATGGCCTCAAGTTGCACCTGGGGAGGTTTAGATTGGATATCAGGAAAAAAAATTATTCATGGGAAGGACTGTAAGGCAAGAGAACAGGCCACCCAAGGAAGCAGTAGAGTCCCCATCCCTGCAAGCGTGGGCATAGCGCTTAGAGGCTTGGCTTAACAGTGGCCTTGGCAGTTATGGAGCTGGTTGGACTCGATGATCTTAATCTTTTCCATTCCAAGGCCGCAGCCCGAGCGCCGCGCTGAGGAGAACCGGGAGCGCGCGCTCGAGCTCCCCGGCAGCGGCTGGCTGTGTCTGCGGGTCCGCCTCGCTCACCGCGCATGCGCGCTGCCAGTCCCAGCATCCTGAGGAGCGGCGCGGCCGGAGCGGAGCGGAGCAATGGCGCTGCACGTCCCCAAAGCCCCGGGCTTTGCCCAGATGCTCAAGGAGGGAGCGAAGGTGAGAGCGGCGCCGCGCAGTGCGCGCCTCCCAGATTCCCTCTCCCACCCTCCCCCCTCCCACTGCGAGCAGGCTGCGGGGCGTTTCGGCGTGGAGGGCGGGGAAGGTTCTGGAAGGCCCGTCGGCTCCACGCGGCCCGGCGCGGCCTGGGCTCCCGGCTGCTCCCCTCGGCCTGTGGGAGCCGGGAGGGCGGCCTGGTCTGTGTGGCTGCGTGTTGGGGGCGGCCATCTAGAAGGCTCTGCCGGGGCCCAGCCGGTGGATCCTCATTGCGGTCGGAGGTAGAGCCAGTGCTACTGAAAGATGGGATAGAAGGAAAGCAGTTTATTTTTTCTCGTGGGTGGAAAAAAGGAGTGAAGTTTTGTTTGCTGCTACTGAATAGAATGGAAAGTGCAGCTAAGCAGCTCAGCCCTACTTTTGTTCTTTTTCGGAGGCTTCCTTGGCGACAAGGGATGGCCTTTTTCAGAGGTGGGGGAGAGCAGAGTGCCATAGTTCTTATTTCTCTAAAAAGAAAAAAGATCAGCCATAGGGAGAGCTGTGTTCTACCGAACGTGGAGGATGCGTTCTGAGATGCTTGTTTTGCATTTAAAGGATTATTGTTAGGGAGCTGCATGCTTATAGTGGCCTTCCAGTACCTGAAGGGGACCTACAGGAAAGATGGGGAGGGCTTTGTTATAAGGGCATGTAGTGACAGGACGAGGGGAAATCGTTTTGAACTGGAAGAGAGTAGATTTAGACTAGATATTAGGAAGAAATTCTTTACAGTGTGGGTGGTGAGACACTGGAACAGACATTGGTTGCCCAGTGAGGTTGTGGATGCTCCCTGCATGGAGGCATTCAAGGCCCGGCTGGATGGGGCTTTGAGGAACCTGGTCCAGGGGAGGGTGTTCCTGCCTATAGCATTGGGTTGGAGCCAGGTGATCTTAAAGGTCACTTCCAACACAAACTGTTCTGATTCTCTGTTCTCCTGGGAGGCATAGACTATGGCTTACCTGGTTTACAAGTAAGGCCCTTTCAGGAGAACCCTTCTTGCAAACTGAAGCCAGGCTGATCAGCTTCTCAAACACCAGTATTTTCTGAATCATAAAATCATTTAGACTGGAAAAAACATTCTATATCATCAAGACCAGCCATCAACCTGACCTGAGTTTCATGACTAAACCATGTCACTTGGTACATGGGCATACACACTCCAGTGTGTTAAATTAAGTCACTGAATTATAGAAATGTGTAGACTGTCTACTCTTAAATTTTTAAGCCACTCATTTGAATGTGAAACTGAGTTAAATGGTTTTGTTATGTACAGAGTTGTGGGTAAAGAAACAAAACCCTTTGTTGCATGCCCCTGGTCCGCCCTTCTTTCTCCAAGCTGCTCTTGATTATTTTCTATCTCCATTTGGTATGCCATTCATATTTTATTTAGTAGCCTTTTGGCATATAAAGGGGGGCTATAAGAAAAGAGGAGACGGGGAAATGGTTTTGAACTAAAAGAGGAGAGACTTAGATTGGATGTAATGAAGAAGTTTTTTACCATAAGGGTGGTGAAGCACAAGAAGAGGTGCCCAGAGAGGTGGTGTCCCTGGAGACATTCAGAGTCAGGCTGGATGGGGCTCTGTGCACCTGATGGAGCTGTGGGTGTCCCTGCTTATTGCATGGGAGTTGGATCAGGTGGTCTTGAAAGTTTCCTTCCAAGTCAAACGATTCTATGATTAATTTTTTTTTTTAGAGGAGTTTAGATGGGCAAACTATTAAAAAATGCAGTCACGCTGAGTTGAGTAGGAGCATATGCATTTTCTTGTCTCATTGTCTTTGGGTAGAGTTTAGTTTTTGTTTAAACTTCTTATGAAGTATCAACTCTATCTGAGTTTTGTGAACTTACTGGATTATTACTGTTTCTTTGAGCAGTGACTGGTTCTGAGCAGTATTTTTCATTTGCTTGCTTTTAGCATTACTCGGGACTAGAGGAAGCTGTCTACAGGAACATCCAGGCATGCAAAGAACTTGCTCAAACCACCCGTACAGCTTATGGACCCAATGGTAAGTAAATCCTGCTGTAAACTGCTGTAGTTATTTTGAGCAAAATGGTGTCTGAAGGCTAATCCTGCCTTGGCAAAGAGGCAGTTGTTTCTTGAGAAAACACATTAGACTTGCTGTAGAACTCCAAATACAGTTGTTGTGGATATAAAGCTCGTGTGCTTTTGTCTGGTGGGTTCTTAAGTTACACAGTATGTACCTGCCTTTGATGGGGTTTTTGTGCCTGTTACGCTGCAGTTACTTTGTCCTCTTTGCTGTCTGATTGCTGTATGGAAGACCTGAAGAACTTAGAGGAAAGGTGGTAACTTGGTAGATAGCCATGATTAATGTAACCGTACTATGTTCTGACAGACGCACCACAGCAACAGTGTTCTCCAGTGTTAATTAAATTGTGGACCAGTACTTCTGAAAAGAAAACTGCTTGTTGAGAAATAATGAGTTCGTGATAATATAATGTATTCCCAAGTGTCATTTCACAAAAAATACACGAGAATCTGAAGTTATAAATGGGGCTCATGTTTTAATGTGCCAGATGAACTGGAAAGCTACGGAAACTGTATTTCTGTACTATACAACAATACAACAATTGCACTGTACAGGATTGTAATAATTTTTTTTCCATTAGGAATGAACAAAATGGTTATCAATCATCTGGAGAAGCTTTTTGTTACAAACGATGCTGCTACTATCTTGAGAGAGTTGGAGGTGAGTTTTCTTAGAATGGGTCAGTTGGAAGAGACCTTCAGAGATGAGAGTCCAACTGCTTGACCACTTCAGGACTAACCAAAAATTAGATCGTGTTGTTGGGGACATTATCCAAATGCATCTTGAATGCCAAAAATCATGGAGCATCAACCATCTGTGCAAGAAGCCTGTTGCAATGTGTGACTCTTGTGGTCAATTTCCTCCTGATGTTCAGTCTGAACCTCCTCAGTGCAGCCTCGTGTCAGTGGTTGTAACCCAGTGTTCCTGTTAGCATGGGTCATTATGGGTCTGAACATTGATGGGAATTTTATGTCACCCTCCCAGATAATGTTTGCCATTTTGTGTTTACATTTGTCATTGGATTTGAGCAAAGTAAATGGGCTATCCCCAGCATGAGGAGTTGAACTATTCTGTAAAGCAGCATCAAGCAGTTGCAGAAGATGCTTAATAAATGACTATTCTTTTCCTCCCAAACCATTGTAGATTTAGAAAAGAGTATGTCTAGACAACATGGTGTTTGGAATACTCTGAATGAAATAGCTGTTGTATTAATCTCATGGTGTTGGTGGTTGCCATCTTCTTCTATTTGCTTGGAATATGATAATTGGATTTATGAAGCTGGAGATATAACAGCACCCGCTTCTAAGTAAAGTAACAGAAAAAATTGCAGAAAGGCTGACATACGACTCTTTTGTTTTGCTGTCGTGTGTGATAGAAATTGTACTTTTCTGACTTCTACTCTTAGATAGAAATGCTAGAATAATTAGCAAGAAACTTTGTCAACTTTGTCTACTGTAGAATAGTTTCTTCAAGCCAGTATAGTTTCTGGTGTTAGTGACAATGATGTGCGCTTTCTTCTAAAGGTCCAGCATCCTGCTGCAAAAATGCTTGTGATGGCTTCCCACATGCAAGAGCAAGAAGTTGGAGATGGAACTAACTTCGTCCTTGTTTTTGCTGGAGTCCTTCTGGAGTTAGCAGAAGACCTTCTGAGGATGGGATTATCGGTCTCAGAGGCAGGTTACACTGTTAATACAGTTCATGTATCTTGAGTTCAGATTGCGGCTGGTCAGTGCTTTCGAGTCATAGTGCTGTGAATAAGGTACTTCATCTGAATTAATTTTTAGTTAGAAGTGTATTGTGATTGCTGCTTCTGATTGCTTGTTTCCCTAGTGAGCTTTTTCATCTGTATGTTTTAGTGGACTTTTAAAAGGAAACATAGGCAGTATGAATGCATAATGAGGTAAAGTAGTAAATATTTGCTGTTGTTGCACAGGTGATTGAAGGATATGAAAAAGCGTGCAAGAAAGCTCTAGAAATTCTTCCGGATTTGGTGTGCTGTTCTGCAAAGAACCTTAGAGATGTTGATGAAGTGGCCTCTTTGTTGCATACTTCAGTAATGAGCAAACAGTATGGCAATGAAAGTTTCCTGTCCAAGCTTATTGCTCAGGCCTGTGGTAAGTGCATAAGAACATATCTGTGCATGCATCTGAAAAACTGAGTGCGTTTGCTTGTGGTTCTTCACGGCCTGTTTAGTTTATTAGGTTAAGTTAATGAAATACAGCAGCCTCTGAAATTAGTATAATGTTTCTCATGTTGAACTCTTCATTGACACTGTGGCTCAGAAAAGCCCTGTGCTTTCTCCTAACCTTAGGTATTGCTTACTACTTCTGCCTTTCTATCCATCTTTTGTAGTCTTTTTTGACATGAAGGGGATAGATTACACTTCAGATAAGCTGTTTCTACTCTCAGCCACAGAACAATGAAAGCAAGACCGTAGCTGTGTTGAGCTGTTGGTTTCTCCTTTTAGACTTCAAAGTAAAACATGTAGTTTAAGTGCTTTCCAAAAATACCCTGGGTCAGGCTTCACTCAAACATAAGTTTCTAAATGGATATTTGGACTTCATTCAGGCTGGTCAGTTAAAGTCATGTTACTTTCTGATTTCTGCTACGTTGCAAAAAGAATTTAAAGCAGGAAATGTAATTTCCTTAAATTAGGCAGTTCAAACCATAGAATTCTGGTACTTCAGGAAAAGCTCTGGGTTTTTTTATTTACGGTGTCATCATCTTATTTTGTTCATTAAGCAACACAAATATATTCTTTTCTTCTTCCAAACAGTTTCTATTCTTCCTGATTCTGGTCATTTCAACGTTGATAATATCAGAGTGTGCAAGATTGTGGTAAGTTGAGTATAGATACACCTTTCAACTTTTGAAAGTGACTCTGCTGTTCTAATCTCTGTTGTGCTGCGGCGTGCGTGATAAGTTTTGGAAATTGGTCTCCACGTTCCTTGTTTACTGCCCAGTAGCTTATTTCAGAAATGAATTGTTAACATTTTCATTAAATCAGGTATGTTAATTATCTACAGGGACAGCTGCTTTGTAGTAGAAGCATAGAATCTTTAAGGTTGGAGGAAAACCTGTAAGATCACCCAGCCCAACTGTCAGCCCACCCCCACCATACCCACTGCCCACATCCCTCAGTGCCACATCCATACGGCTCTTCAACACCTCCAGGGACAGTGACTCCATCACCTCCCTGGGCAGCCTGTGCCACTGCCTCACTACTCTTGCTAAGAAGAAATCGTTCCTAATATCCAGTCTGAACCTCCAATGAATTCACTTGGATAGACTGAAGTGCAGACTGGCAGAAATATAGTAGTATAATCTTAAGGTTTTTTTTCTGAGTGGGACTTTAGGCCTCAATAGATCACGTAGAATTGGAGCAAAGGTTTTCCCCTTATTTTTTTCTTCAGTCTTACCTTCTGTTTGTGTGACAGTGGGGATTGGTAGGTTCAAGTAGATGTAGGGGCTGCTTTTGGAAAGCGTAGTGCAGCTTTCTGACAGTAAATGAAACAATGAGTGATGTGACTTTCCTCTTGTTTCATCTCCTTTCTACCAGGGTGCTGGTGTCTCTGCTTCATCAGTGCTACATGGCATGGTCTTTAAAAAGGAAACTGAAGGAGATGTTACTTCTGTCAAAGATGCAAAAATAGCTGTGTATTCCTGCCCTTTTGATGGTATGATAACTGAAACTAAGGTATGTAGAAGCTCAAAATAAATTATCTAGCTACATATACTTATTTGTGGCTCTTAGCCTCTTATTTTTAGACTTATCTATAAATATTTTTGACACTTGGTGATTAAGATATATTTGTTAAGACTGAGTTCATTAGTCTAAAAAAGTTCATAGAAAACTTCTGAACCTAATTATGCTTTGTAGGGTTTTTGATGGTGTGGGTGGGTCTTGGGGTTTGGTTTTCTATTTTACCCATTTTGCCTGGGAAGTGTCCGTGTGACGCAATAGGCAGAATTGAGGTTTATGGATAGGTTGGGAGACAGTAATTTGTCTAAAACTTCAAGGGCTTTTAGTTGACACTGAACTGATGTGCGTATGTGTTTTACTAGGGCACCGTACTTATAAAGAATGCAGAAGAGCTGATGAATTTTAGCAAGGGAGAAGAAAACCTAATGGATTTGCAAGTCAAAGCTATCGCTGATAGCGGTGCAAATGTAGTTGTAACGGGTGGCAAAGTGGCAGACATGGCACTTCATTATGCCAACAAATACAACCTTATGATAGTCAGGTAAGTGCTAGAAGACATGTTTGCCCCACCAGATCTATGAAATGCATTTGGCATAGTGTCTCTTACCTCTCAAGTAAGTTACAATGCAGAGTACTGCAGGCAGTTTTTCTAGTAGGTAAAAACCTGAGATGCAGACAGGTGATCTCCTAGCTTATGTTTTTTGACAGTATTTCACCTCTACATAGCAACTAACTGGAGATACTAATTAGTGTATATGGTGCTGTTACTCTGTCTTAAGGGGTTTCATAAATCAACTCAAATTCTTTCATTTAGAAAAGAGACGTGTCCTCAGACGTGTATTATTACCATGAGGGTTCTTCCTGGTCAGGAAACCTTAGCAACGATGAGATGTGTCTCTGTGCATCACTGTTACGCTGATGAATGGAAGAGCTAATTCTTAATACTTCTCAGCCACTTCTGTGGATCTTAAATCTGCTTAAAATACATTCTGCAAAACGTAAAGACAAATCACTTGATAGCACCTTTCATGTTTTATATAGATAAGTTGCTGAATACTAACTTGCTTGCTCATCTGTGTTAGCATTTGTTCCGGAAAGTTGCAAATAACAAGGCTGCTTTTGTTTTTGAAAGGTTGAACTCAAAATGGGATCTAAGAAGACTGTGCAAAACCGTTGGTGCCACAGCCCTACCCAGACTGGTATGGAATTTTCAGAGGAGGAGCAGACAGGAGAGCATTGTTGAGTACGTCCATCTCCTGACCTTTGTTTTGCTTTCCAGACTCCCCCTACTCTAGAAGAAATGGGTCACTGCAACAGTGTGTATTTATCAGAGGTTGGAGATACACAAGTTGTTGTGTTTAAGCACGGTATGTATGTTCTACAGACATTCTAATGCTGCTGTCCTATACTGTACTGATGTGTTTACATCTAAAAACTTAGTTCAGTAATGAGCGTCTCTCTCTTAACAGAAAAGGAGGACAGTGCTATTTCTACGATACTTATTCGTGGATCTACAGACAATCTGATGGATGATATCGAGAGAGCAGTGGATGATGGCGTGAATACTTTCAAAGTGCTCACCAGGGTAAGTACCCAGAATGTTTCAGTTATCAAAACTGAGCTATGGATCAGTTTGAGGCATGGTATCTGTTTGCTTTGGGCTCGTTTGTCATAAAGGCATTAACTGCCGCTCACATTGTCGATCCAGGAGTGTTTTTGATAGGTTGGAAACACTATGTAGAGAAGATTGCTGCCAGCGTTCTCATGAATGTGATGTATTTAAAAGCACTCTGTACTGAATTCACTTTTTCAGTCCTTGAAGATGCTCTTTGACCTCTCTATGTGTATCCTTTGTAATGTTCCTTAGAAACCAGAGACAACAACAGTCAGATGGCTTTTTCTGTCGCTGAAAAGTGGGAGGAACTGACTGGTTGCAAACTAATTTTCTCATTCATAGGTCTCAACACACGTTTTCCACGCATACCATAGATACACTTTATACATGGAAAAACTTAGTTCTTCAGTGCTTTGTTTTGTGATCAGCTTTTGTGGAGTAAATTTCTTTTCCTTTTGAAGGAGAAAGGAAACGTCTGAAAATTTACTTGGAAGATGGAATGCAAAAAGAGTAAACATTTGGCTGCTTATTGTCCTGCATTCATGCATATGGATACTGAGTATGGAAACACCCGTAAACTGTATATTTATGGCTGACTGCAGTTATGGCTTGACATATTGAACTTAGTTTTAGAAGATTAGTTTTATGCATATTGTTTCCCAAATACTTAACAGTTAACTGAAAAGGTGGGGGGAGAACCAAACAGGAATTCAACCCTCAGCTTATGAGTAATTGAAACGACTTCTATGAAGAGAACAAAAAAACTGCATTATTATTTTTCTTGAAGGATATTTGGAAGGAATGATTAAGTTCTGCTAAATGTCTCTGGATAAAGTGTTCTAAAAAACACAATTCTAAAAGCTAAGAAATGAATGTGATGCTTTCTGCTTTGGTATGGTCCGTTCGCAGGACAAACGCCTTGTTCCTGGAGGTGGTGCAACGGAGATTGAATTAGCCAAGCAAATCACATCTTACGGAGAGGTATAGCTCTTCCTTTGTTAGTTTAATTTCTGTTTGGTTTTTCTTGTGTATGTGTGTATATATATATATATACGTGCTATTAAACAAAAATACATATCTACATGTACCTACATGTAAATCAGTAGAAAAATGTGAAGAAAGTACTTCCATATATTACAGTTGTTTAAAATGCCTGCGTGGTGTTCGCTTTAGACTTGTCCTGGGCTTGACCAATATGCCATCAAGAAGTTCGCTGAAGCATTTGAAGCCATTCCTCGAGCACTGGCAGAAAATTCTGGAGTAAAGGCAAATGAAGTCATCTCCAAGCTTTATGCTGTGCATCAGGAAGGCAACAAAAACGTTGGATTTGATATTGAGGTAAGTAGTTTCTCACATTGCTTATTGCTCAGCAGTACTAGGTTATATTTAAATGTTCTTCCAGCAGTAGTACTAAATATTTATAGATGAATTTAAATCTTCGAAGCTTGGTGTTGCACATTCTAGAAGAAAATTTAGAATTCTAAAACTAATGGGTTTTTTTATTCATCAGGCTATTAAACTGGATGTAGCATAGTAACCACCTGTAGGAGGTAAAGCGAGATACTGAACTAACATGACAGATACAATACATCTTTAGTGATTACTTGCTTTGTCTTCCTGTAATGGGTTAGAAATGAAGATTTTCTGAAGAGAGAAGAAAATTGTAACCTTGAAAACTTAATAACTTATTAGGTAGAAGCCTGTAAAAACTTAAAAGATTTTCCTTCTATTTGAAAGGCTGAAGCTGCTGCTGTGAAAGATATGTTAGAAGCTGGCATATTGGACACATACCTGGGAAAATACTGGGGTATCAAGCTGGCCACAAACGCAGCAGTAACTGTCCTACGAGTCGATCAGGTAAGCTTAAAAATACTTTGGGTGCTAAACTGAAACCTCTGCTATAACTCTGTTCAGAACACTAATACAAAGTATGAGAGCGTTCCGGGATTACAAGGCGTATAAATCTGATGTTGGAAAACTTGGTTTGTTTAAACTTACTGTCAGAAAATGAGGAATTGGTTTCTTCAGGAGCTCATCTTTTAGAATACGAGTGGAGATGTTTCAGCTACCAAATAAGTGCTGTTTCATGTTCCTTCAACATTTGGCAACTGGTACTCATGCCTAGAAGGGAATCTTCTATAGGAACAAGGATTATCACAAGAAACCTTTTCCCATATACTATTTTTACATTAAAGTCTCACCTCAGGAAAATGTTTATATTAATGGTAAAAAATTATTTATTTCTTGTGTGAAATTCTAGCAAAAATGTCTTTGCGTGTAAAATTTCTGTAGATTATTATGGCAAAAACAGCAGGCGGTCCAAAAGTCCCTAAACAACAAGGACATTGGGATAAGGATGACTGGAGAGATGAGCCTGAGCAGTAGTATCAGTAAGCTCTGTCAGAGAAGTACCAGTGTGTGAGAGCATGCGTGAACATACTGACAATCACGATGGATCTGCTTTTTCTTGAGGGCATGTAATACTGCTATCTTATGTGTGCTGGTTTCTTATTTCATTCCCATTTGTGCTATAGCGAATGAGTCTTACTCTTCAAACTAAACTTCACTGAAGAGATGACGAGTGTAATTCTAGTTTTACCTGCCACTGGAACAAGTGCAGAAAATAAACCTCTAACAAAGCAATGCTAGTGGAACTTGTGCCTTGAAGAGTATATCTAGGCTGGAGTTCAGCACAATAGCTCTGATGATTTTGCTTTGTGTTGTGTGCAACCTGTAAAGCAGTCACCGCTTAGTTTATTTAAGCACTCATGTTTTATTAGACTAACTTGTTTTGCATGCAAAAGGTAAAAGCACTTGGTATGTGAGGGCTCAGCTTCTGCCATTTTCAAGAAAAAATAGGAGTTTCAGTATAGATGGATAATAGCGATTGCAAGTTTAAGCTCACAGCAGGGAAACTGCATAACCGAAGAAATGTTCTCAGTCAGCATCATAAGGCTGTAAGTTAGACTCACTCTTCTCCCACCTCTAACCTTTTTTTTTTTTCCCCTACTTTCCCATCATCTTCAAGATCATAATGGCAAAACCAGCTGGTGGTCCTAAACCTCCATCAGGAAAGAAAGACTGGGATGAAGACCAAAATGATTGAAGAGTTTTTAACTGTACTACTTGATACATGATTATGTGAGTTTTGTAATATTCCAGTTGGGACCTGTCACATGATGTTTTGGTCTTTTGCCTTTAAGTTATGAACTGTATCCAGTAGAGTGCAGAACTTTGAATGAACACTTCAATAAACCTATTACTACTCAACTGTTAACTGTGATTTTATTTGGAATTATCATAATACAGTTCTTCCCTGCTGGGCCCAGCTGTGTGAGGCATGGGGCAGCCCTAGCCTTGAGCTGAGCCATCCCCCTGCCTGGGCAGCTGAACCTGGTACAGGAGTTGAGCAAGACTGGCCATAAGCCTGCCATAAGGAACAGAACTGAAAGCACAGTCCTTGCCCCTCTGTGTAAAAAGTTAACTGAGTTTTGAAATAATTAATTAAATATACAGCAGTTGTGCTGTAGTCTATACCTGTGTTTTGTGTTGATACAAGCATCTCTTTCATTCTCACATTCAGAGGCTCTACGTGCTCAACACGTCAGCCAGACAGTGGTGAAACACATTCTAATAGCTTTACAAGTAAATGAAGAGGAGAGAAGGTACCTGTTGAGACGTATCAAGCACATACAGGCAGAGCACTAGGAATTCTTCACGTACATGTAAAACTTGAAGTCCTGTGCTAAGTTTCCTTGGGGAAAGTAAATAACACTTGTGTGCCTTGAAGTCCCTTGAAATTCAAGCCACTTCAATAATTTTTATTACTCTTGTCTGTACTCCTTCACAGCCAGAAGGGAGTGGACAGCTAAATCAAGTCTGGAACTACTGCATGTCTAAATAAGGTTGCCATACAGCAGCTACACCAGAGCTTGCCTTACAGTTGGTAGCTGGCATGGCTGAAAAACTCAGCAAGTTTTTGGAAGGATTGGCATACTGATTTCATCAGCTGCACAAGTGCTACTGCTGATGACTTCAAGGGTAACAAGAACACATGAGAGCACTCATTTTCTTAGTAAGGGTGTTGTGAAAAATGCACTGAATGTAAACAGCTGCTGCTCTAGCACAAGGAGCCAGGATTTATGTGAACCAGTGTGAAGCCAAGCCTGGAGAGGACAAGCTTTCTTAATCCTCCAGAACAAAAATGCTTAACTGAAGTGTCCAAACTAAGATCTGTGATCACAGCATTATCCATATGCTGTAGTAAGGTGCTCATACCAAAGACAGCCTAAACAGTTTGCAAATTGAGGGCTCTACTGGCAATAAACCAACAGCACAGAGACAGCCAATGCAGAAGCTGCCTTGGCTCTAACACACCGAGAAAGTTCTGGAACACACACAGAGGTAACAAGTAACTGTAGTTCAACATTAGAACCAGGCTCTGTGAAATGAAAGAGCAGCAGATGCTTTGTACCAATGTAGGAATACTCAACAGAAACATCAGGGTCTAAGATTGAAAAAAAAAAAAAAGTTCTTTATTTATAAGTAATGGAAACACTGGAAAAAGTATAAGTTAACCATGTGTCAGGGTGTCTAAGTAGCACAAAGTATGTTCTTGCGATTGCATCCAGTAGCTCCAACATGTTAATAGGATTTGCTTGTCCCTGCCTTCGTTTAGGGCGCTTAAGGTGGTTATAGACCAAGAAGACATCTTGGATGAGTTACAGCAGTCGCTCATAGAACAGAAGATAGGCTTGTGAGCTCAGCACTTTCGCTGTAGACACAGCTTGTACATGGGTATCACTGATGTGGAACCACTGTCCTTTTATTGGTTCGGCTTCTAAAGCTGTGAAAGTAAGAATTTCAGAGCAGAAGTTATGACCAGGGATTAAAACACTCAGTCCTGCTACTGCTCAGCAGTAAAAAGTAATTTGTAAAATACAGTTAATTATTTACCTTGGGGAGGTTGTCCTTGAAGGATAAGATCTGAAAGATGGTTGTTCATATTTCTCATTTTAGCGTAAGCAGTGTAGTGCCCAGACCTCATTGTTCCACTGTGTTCAACGACTCCATAAAGAGAGTATAATACTTTTGTATTCCCTTCAGCCACGTTCTAAAAAAGCGGAAGTTAAAGCATGTCAGTGTGGTACTGGCTTTTGAACAAGGCTAGAATGTAATCTCTTCACTTGGATTTGTTTGCCAATGAAAAGGAAGTTGGTCATCTGTGGTACTACACCGGCACTCAAATTAAGATAGCTTTCAAGTGCCACTTGCGCTTGTCACAAAAAAATAACCTGATAAGCATTCAACACAGATTTTGCTAAGCAGCAGGAAACACGCTAAAACACGAGAGAATGCGAATGTTATTCCACTACTTACTTTACATTTAACTGTACAGAAAGGAGCCAAGTCTATCACTTCTGGAAACTTGATGTGCCTGTTAACCTTCCGTAGGTTAAATCCAGCCTTAAACAGACAAAAAGTAGAAGGAAAATCCATAGTTTTAAGTGTAGCATATTAAAGCTATGCTTAATTACTAAATACTTCAGGCTCATTTTTTTTAGCAATACAAATTAAATTTTACTTTAGACGAGACTGTAAAGAAGCAAAGTTGTCTCTATTTTTCTCCAGTGCCCAAGGTGTTTTGGCATTACCTCCTTGCCCCTACAGGCTGCACAAATTAAGATGGCTCTTCAGCTCACTCTTATGGTAACTTAACGGTAGCAGGAGAGAATGAATCAACTCAATGTACACTCCTGTAACTATGAAGACATCTCTTTCTTCTAGATACTGCAGTATGCCCGATGAGCTAATTTTAGCTTGTCAAAACTGATGGAAATTCTACTGCTGCCTTATTCAAATAATCTTCCAGTATCCAACTGGAATAACATTTGTCATCTCTTCCCTTGTTATTTCCTTAATTGTATAATCATCTCTAGGAATGTCCTATACATCTGCATTTTCTCTGTGGAATTGCTTTACATAAAAAGCCACCTCCCTTATTTCATTTTTCAGCCTTGAAGTAATTCGACCAAAATTTATATGGCTTTAAATTGGAATGAGACAATACTGTCTACTATCCTCATCTATTTCCTCTTTTTTTTTTTTCTCCCCTCCCCTTAAAAATTTAAAGCCCTAAATGTAAAGCTTTTCTAAGTCTATTTGTTAAATTCTTTTAGTAAGACATCCTGTTCTATCTGTACAGAAATGTCAGAGTTCATCAGCTGCTGCAGTAGCAGGAAACACTGTCAACATACTACTTAATATGGTTTGCACTAACAACAGGAAAGAATTAATATATTGCAGATAAGCTCACAACAAGAAGTTGTTTAGACCCCTACTGGAAAGTTTTGGTCTTTTTGCCCCCTGGAAAAACACACACCCATCCCACCGCTCCTTGAGAAACAAAAAAAAACCCCAATGAAACAAAACACAACCTTGCATATAACTGCTTCCCAAACACTGGAAGAAGAAAACAACAAAAAAACAAGATTAGAGATAAATGGAAATACGCTACCATCAGATTTAAGTTAAGCTAGTACGATATCATAGAATGGCTTTGGTTGGAAGGGACCTCAAGACCTCAATCAAGCTCCAATGCCCCTGCTGCAGGCAGGGCTGCCAACCTCCATATCTAATACTAGACCAGGCTGCCCAGGGCCCCCATCCAACCTGATCTTGAACACCTCCAGGGTGATATGTATACATACATACATATTAAAAATGCACACTTTTGAAATAACTGCTGTCCATTACCTGTTGAAATCTCTTTAAGTGAAGAGTTAAAATTGGAGGAGCAAGAGAAATCAGCATTTGCTTTTTGGCATTAGTATAAACATGCTTTTCATCTGCAAGAAAGAAAAAACCATCAGTGATTAACATATAAATCCATGCATTCCACTCTAATACGATGAACTGTAAAACAGCTGCCATCATGCAGCTCTCAGACCACAGAATTACTAATTGCTCATACTATGTCTGATCAGAGTTAGCAACACTCAGGATGAATTCTTGTTCTCTACAACTCATAATCTGAAACTGCATGCTGCTTTCACCGGTATTTTGAGCAAACACCAATGTTATCTCCCTATAACTTACAGAAGCTCCACACTTGAGAGAAGAAAGAATAACCACTTAATTCATCCACATTATGAAGTTTTAGATCGAAACAAACCTCCTAAGCTAAACCCGCTCCCTCTCTGCTCTTCTGTTCCAGTCCTCCAATGTTCTGTAGCTTGTGAGCACACTACTTTAGTTGATGAATAACTTGTATCAGCCTACACAGACAAGGTTCTCACAACCTACACATTAAATACTATTCTACCAATCCAAGTCAGGTTTGAAGTTACACAAGCACTCTCTTAGGAACACCCCATCCCATCAACCACCCAAGCAGCAATTGGGAAGTTTGTTCATTTAAAAGACTGAAAAGTATATATAATCAATCATACTTTTTGTGTTCTTTGGTCCATAAAGTCTTTGTGTACATATGTCACACAGCAGTTTATTGTTCCCACTAAGTTTCTCATTACGGGTAAATTGATACAAACATTGATGGATTGAGCCTTCTTCTGGGTTCAGGTCTTCCCTGTTAGCAAGAGTACAAAATGCCATTTCTGCATCTTCGGTCAATATTTCACATGTCTTGGCTGGAACAGTTTGAAGATCGTTTAAGATGTTTATATCAGATTCAGCATTGGCACTCAAGTGTAGTTTTGAGAAGTCAGTAGCAAGCCCTTCCTCATCTTCATTTTCTTCATCCTCATCTTTGAAAGATAGGTTGTCAAGGCCATTGACAAACTCTACAGGAGAATCTAAGTCTTCTGTGGTGAGATCCACTGTAGACTCCTTTTCTTGTTCTAGCTTTCCTGTGCTTTCACGTATGCTCTGATTATCTGTACTACTTCCCTGTATATTTAAGTCATTTTGAGTTAAGTAGTCATCTTTGCAATCATTTGATGATTCCTCTTCCTGCTTCACATCAGGAATTTCAGAGTTAATTTCCGCCTCTCCTTCCTGGTCACTTACTACATCTTTTTCTGACTCTTCAGTAGCACAGATATCTGTCAATTGAAGTACCTTTCCCTGGAGTTTTTGCTGGCGGCGCTGGCTCTGCAAGTTGGTATACATAATATATAAGCATAGAAAAAGCATAGAATCATAGAATTGCTCAGGTTGGAAAAGACATTAAATATCATCAACCACAACCTAACCATAGTACCCTAACAACCCTCCACTAAATCATGTCCCTGAGCACCACATCCAAACAGTTTTTAAGCACATCCAGGGATGGTGACTCAACCACCTCCCTGGGGAGCCCATTCCAGTGCTTAACAACTCCTTCCGTAAAGAAGCTTTTCCTGCTATCCAACCTAAACCTCCAGCAGAGTAAGTTTAAATCATACTTAGCATTTCTGACCATTTCTTCATGAAATTCCTTGCTGTGCCTCATATCTGTGTCAAAAGGGAGAAAAATACCTACTATTAAGCGATCCAATATCAGTTTAACACTGAATTTATCCTTGCTCAGGCATAGCTTCCCTCACCGCACCCTGCTGCATTAGATCAAGGAGGTAAGGAGAATTCTTGTATTTTAAAGACGCTTTCTTAAGCCTCTATTCTAAAGTTCTGTGACTACCTTACAACCAATGAGTGGAGAGCCTGACACAAGTTCGTTGCCCATCTGAAGTAGCATTAATTTCGCATTCTTCTGCATATTAACTTATTCCTTGTACAGCAACTCTAACAGAATGTATAATTTCTTCATAGCAATGCCGTACATAGAATTGGTCTTTGTTGTGCATTTGACTGAAGAGAAATTCTATGTTGTCCCCTTCTCCTCCATCTAAACTGAGGAAGCAAAAAAGAACTTCTTTTACCCCAAGTTTCAAGTGCTTCATAAGTAAAAATGAAATACTTATCAAAACCAACCTTGGCTTGTTTTTTGGCCTGTTTCTTTGCTTTTTTCTGAAGGTGCTTACTTGTACCTGGGGGCTCATCTCTCTGTTTAATATAGTAATCATTGTTTTTATCCTCTTCTTCCTCTTCAGATTCCCTTCCTTTGATTTTTTTTACATTCCTCTCATTTGCATTTTTTACTTTCTGGTGGTAAAAAAAAAAAAAAAAAAGAGAGAGAGAAAAGCCACAGAACAATCACAGAAGCAGATAAGTTACCATCCTGAATAAAAAAAACCGCATTCCAGAGAAAACTACGGGAATGTTATTTGAGCACTGAGCCCCAGACATAACATTTTAGCGATGAGTGTACAACCAACTCATTGACGTCAACCACCCTAATGCTTAGAAGGGATGGATCTCACTCCAGATGAAGCCCATGAGAAATGATGACTTGCAAAATGAAACAGAATGAGAAAGTCGGTATATTAGACCCATATTCTGGACCCATAAAGGGACAACCTTTGCCTCTAACAGATGTAAATCTCACTGAATTCACCAAAGAGTAGTATTTCAAACAAGTAAAGACATTTGCAGTTGAACTGCATGCCACATGATTTGCAGCATTATCATTTATTTGCTTCTGCTAAAATGAAATCTGTTCACTGCAGAAGATTCACAATTCCTTTGGTTGAGGGGATTTCATTTCAACATATATTCATTAGTTGGACAGTGCTACATGGCAAATCTGAAATACTATACATGCTGATTCTCAATTTGAAGCGCAAAGCAAATCAAGTATTCTGAATGTCAATTTTTGAGAGCAGGCAAATCAAATAAGTATTCAGACACTGTTCTAGCGATGCTTCTCAATTGCACTCAATAGGCATTTACATTATGAAAACTATTATCGCATCGAGCAATAGACCGTAGAAAAATGGATGGAAAGTCAGAAAATAGATCATTCAAGTACACCAGTAGGCAACTATCGCTGTCATACCATTTAGTTCATTAATGACAGCAAAGGCAAACTGGTAAACATTGTTCTTTGCAGCTCAGTCTTCCACTGTAGAGAGACAGCATTTGAATTTACCGGATTATTCCATAAGCCAATGTCTACGTCAGAGATATTAACTGACAGTGCAGAAAGATCACCAGACTATCACTGATTTTACAAAGGCAACTTAATGGCCATAACTTACTCCAGTAAGTCTCATGAAAATCATATTCTCTGCCTTTTTGAGGCAAGATCAGTATTTTAATATGCAAAGAGGCATTTAGAAAGATGCATATATTATTTCCCAAATGATTATATAATATAGGTGCTTTCATATAAGCAAACAAAATTAAGCCAGGTGTCAAGACATACACGTCCTTACCTGATCATCTAGTACAGGAAGCGACAAATCAAGGAAGGATTCATGGACCAAGGATACCTTTAAATGAACATTAATGAGTTCAATTTAAATTTTTGGATGTGACTGACATGCTGTCAATAAGCTTATCTGTACGTATTCCTGTTGCATTCAATGGTTTTTTTCCCCCTCACTTATGCATAAGAACATAAAACATAGATAGCTCTTTCTGAATATAGATTGACTACGACTAAATTCTACCAGTCCTATTGCTACAGTAATAAGAAATACTTTCACAAGTCCTGGTTTTCTAGAGCATGAGAATCCAGCCTCGGGCCTATGAGGTTGATTTTGAGATCTGCCAGGATAATCATCTAACCCACTCACTAATATCCATAAGGAGCCCATTTTCTGGGTGCCTTATCCCCACAGTGCCTTCTTCCTTAACTATTTTCCTAGGAACCCCATGGTAATTCCTACGTGGGAAAAGGAGCCCAATAATGGTCTAATGAAAAAGTAAAGAGAGGCCCTCATAGCATACTGCTGCTGAGTAACAGAACAATTCATTCACTACAATTTGCATCACTGGAAGGTGTTTACCTGGAATCTGATGATAAATTCTTTTGTTAGAGGCAGCTTGCTGCTGCCACCCTCTTTTTTTTGGAACTCTTGAAAAGAAACGGAAGATTGGCTTTATAGCATAAAGGAATACAGATTTCCAGGCAACCACGCAGCACATCAGCTCATAGAAGTGTATTAACTGAAGAAAATCTCTTTAATTCCACTTATTTCTACAAAGTTACTTTGGGTTTCTTCTCAAAAGGGCATAAAAATCATATTCCAGGGCATTCAAAGCAGGTACTTTACTCACTGTTCTACATTCTTCACACATAATTGTGCTGGTTAATTCTCCACCAAAGATCCGATCTACAAAACTTTTTATTCCCTTCTTCTTTTCATATTCTGAGAATCGACAAAGTATACGTTACAGTTAATAATACTGCATATAATATACTGGCAACCCATTTAATTATGGCATACCAATCCCCCCCAAATCCCACCAACATTATGTAAGAAGTACATGGCATGAGTTAGCCTGTTCTAGTCTACTCAGGAAGTGCAGTAAGACTCTTACAATAAGATCCTTTCATATATTAAAGAAGCAGGTGTGAAAACATTTGCAAAAGACACTTTGACTGAAAACTTTACAGCTTTCTCAAGTCAAATGCATTTTTATTTCCTCAGAACTATCACACCCCAGCAGGAATTCCTATTTTCAATCTGGATTTACCTCAGACAATTGTCTGAAGCTAAAAATGAGTATCAGCTTTCATCAGAATAAAACCTCTGTAAACAAAACCGATTTCCTCACGCTATACTTCCAATGTAGCACATACGGTCTTACTCCACTATAGAAAAAGATATCACTAAGGTCCGCAAGACTCTTAAATACATCATTTAAAGTTTTCAAGTCTTATGTTCTAGCCAGACACATAATCAAGATGTGGCATTTGACACGTATCTTTTAGTGACAACTGTTGGTATTACAGTGAAAAAGAAAAGTTTAAACTATCACAGCAACAGCAACACACTTTTACCTTTAATTTTCTTTCTCAGTTCTTCTTCATTTTGTTTGTCTGAATCAGTCAGAGCCTTCAGTATTCCAACACTTACTCGCTGGAATTTTCAAAACAAAGACACATTTTGCACAGTTTCCTAAACGAATTCAGTTAGCTTGATAAAAGGCCTCAAATTGAGAAAAAAAATTATCTTTACTGTTAAAAGAATCCATACAAACAACACAACTGCCTGTAAAGATAAAAGAGAGCTCCTGCATTTTGATGTTAAAAAAAATAGCTAACCAATCAATAAACAAACCTACAATCATAACATCTCAATTAGCATACAAGAAAATTAGTCCAAGGATTAAATACTTTGTAAAATTAGAACTGGATAAATACATCATGAAATTTCCACAAGTGTTCTGCCAGATTTTTCAGAAAGGAAAATTTATGAAGTATTATAATAGCAATACTCATGATGGTCTCTTCACAATGGTACTACTTAGAAGCTTCTAGGTTCTACAGCTCTGTTGTCAATCCTCTGCAAGTAAGTGCTTATAGGCAGCATAAACCACTTTACAAAGGGCTGACCTCCCTGAGAAAGAATGCACTCTCTTCCCTCAGCGGAGATTAAAGACTTGATCTGAAGTAGAAAGTTATATGCAACTATGAAATCAACACTCACTTGGATTTCTTCTGCTCTCATTCCATCAAGTAAGTATCGAAGCAACTCTTGACTGTCCTGCTGCTGATAACCTTTAAATCGTATTGCTCTGTTAAAGAAAGCAATAATTGTGAAGTATAGCTGATCTCAGAGATAAAGGAGTAAAAACAACACTCTCCAGATACAAAAATGCAGAATCTCCAACATCCACATACGTTAGAGCACTAAACATCTGCATATGGTAGTTTCTAAAAATCTAAGGCTAGCCTATCAGAACATATCACTGTATCACCGAATAGCTTTCATTTCATTTCTCTTTGCTTATATTTCAATTTTATCCTTTCAAAACGTTAAGTACTATGGTAATTTTAAATGTAGTAATATAAGCTCAAGAAAAAGAGGAAGAAAACTCACCTGTTTAAAGAATGCCCCCCTCCACCCAGTAGTTATTATGCTATGCAATTATATAGATACTCACTTTTTACAAACCTGAGCAAAAAGTTCCTTAGGAGTGATGACCCCTCTCTTCGTCTCTTGCATTTCTGTCAGGAATTGATGCATGGCTAAAGTCAAAGGACCTGGTTGATCTAGTTTTACCAGCTGAGGTTCCTGTTTTAAACAAAAACAACACAATCGGCCCTTAGTTTGGTGACCGATCCTTCTGGATTAGGCTTTTCCCTGCCTGATCTCTCTGCTTCTTGAAAATACTCTTGCAAGACAGAATACACAAAATCTCAAGACGGCATTGTGTTACACTGACAAGAACAAGCAACAAATGGTTTCTCACTGCATAATATCAAAACACTGACCTGAGAGTCATTAACTATTTTTTTGTTGTTCAGTTGCAACTCCACGTTTCTTGCTTTTATTTTGTGCTTTAACCCCTTTTTTTTCCCCAACCAAATCCCCACTGGGTTTGTGCTGAAGACATTTTCTAGTTCCCTACGTTGCATTCAGACGAACGCAAAAGTTAGAAATTTCCATTTCTTTGAAAATGAAAGAGCACTACTGACTTCAGTAGCAGCTCTGTTAAATTCAGTGGTGAAGCTCACACTGATTTTACATTTTAATCTTGTTAATAGTTAACAAGTTCTCCAATCTAGAGAAGAGAGTATTCCTTGCTTTTTTTAACCAGACCTGAGGAAAACAAACAAAACCACAATGAAGGTTGAAATATATATACCATGGATAACTCCGGTGAATCAATCTTAACTGTTGTGTCAGGCATTTTAGCTTCTTTAAGCAGCTCCCTGAGGACTGGGGTCTGTGATAAATTCTGCAGAAGACAAAGGAAAGAAAAATAACCAGGGAACTGGTAGCCAGGGAACAAGAGGAAGGGAAGTTCCACTTGTCACGTGTTAGCAACAAGATTAACAGTAAGTTATATTTGCCAACCACAACTAGAGAGTTAAGTACGACCTTGGACACAAACGTGGAAACTCAATAAATGTTTAACTGCTAAAAGTAAATCCCACAGAACTAAGGGGACTTGCAAATATCTTCTCTCTATTATTCTCATTGGTCATAAAAACCCTAGATGTACTCTTCTTCTACAGACTGACCCTTCTGACACTCTACTTACTAGCGTCTGTTTTAAATCGAAAGGTTAATCTAGTGTACATATTTATTCCCTTGGTTTTAAACGTATTACAACATAAAACCAAGCTGTTCATTAAATTCTACGAGTGCAATGTGAATTCTGCTCAAAAAAAGCTAGGAGCCAAAGAGTACAAGGTAACAAGCAAGTTTTAAAACATTCAGAAGAGGAAGTTCATTTAATCTATGCACTTCTTAGATAAGAAAGACATGCAAGATAGCAATGGAATATGCTGATCCAGTTAATATTTTCTTCTATTTGATTTCCTGCTGCTTGCAGTGAGTATTTTGTTTCAGTAAACATCCATGGTCTTTGGGTATTAATGTCATATTCTCAAAGGTCAGGAAGGGTAACGTACCAGGCTACTTTGCAATGTATTTTTACATTATTACTAAATTAGGACATTGGCATGCTTAATCTCTATCAGTAAAAGATGCTGTCCCTCAAAGGCAAGGCAATTGGTTAGATCTCCACTTAGTGCAAGTCTGAACCTGCAGTGCCGTTCCTTCATATTCCTCTGGGCCAATGCACTATTTTTAAAATGAACCCATCATTCCTGGCAGATAAAAATCTGCCAGTTAGGAAATATTTTAGTGGTGCCATCTCCTTGCCTAATTTATTTATTTAACTATTATTATTACTTTTTAAGAGCAGCAGTAACTACCGTACCTGCATCACTGCGTTAAAGAAACATGTATTCCCCAGGTTACTAAGTCCTTTCACCATCACTTCAGAGCCGGTACTGGAATGAGAACTCTCTTTCAGCAAGACTTCTTTTTCTTGCTCATTTCTGCTGTCTTTTTCTACCTTTTTATTTCCAACGTCTTTGTTCTCTTGTTGCTTTTCTACTGAAACAAACAAACATATTAATCCAACAACAAGGAAGTGGCAAGGATGAAGTTGCTATATGCAGGAGCAAACCATGATGTTTGAAACTTAAAGATATCATAATTCATTCTATAATCCTATAGATGCAAGGTTCTTAACTCCTATCACTTAGACATTTGAAAACAAACAAGAAACTCTTGAAACACCACTTCATATCAGCTTAGCACTTAAACATGACACAGCCCATACGCCATTCATGCCAACAATCTCTGAAACTCAGCACGTGTTATTTGAAATTTCATTCCCATTGCAACATCCTCTATGTTAGGAGTTTCTACAGCATCCATCAAGATGGCATCTGGCCCTCCTGATATGGCATTATCATCTGAAATTAAACTCAAAAGGACTCCCAGTGTGAAAGAATCCTCATGTTTTCTTCAGTAATATAAACACATAGGAACATATTCTTCAAGAGACATTAAAGATTTTCCCCAAAACTACCTCGGTGTATAGCTCAGAATTCCAATGGTTTGTTTAAGAAAACCATAAAGGAACACCAGGTAGTTTTCAGAGTAACACTTGTACTGGTTCTACCAGTTTGGCAGTCTACTTCTGATAAGGTTTCTGACAAATAGGGCTGGGAGTCAAGGTAACTTTCAGATAACGAAACGCCAGCTCAGAGAAAGCAAGAAAATGGACAATATTGCATTTGTTGACGAACAAGGAAAGAATAACTGCTGGAATTTATGAAACAGGCAACCATAGGCAGGTATGAAATCAGCAGTCTACTTCAAATCTGAGAAAAAATATTCCAGCAAGAAATTCAACTTCAAATATTACATGTAATGAAACCACTTATCTGGCAAAGACGGAGCAAACACACCCAAAGATTCTAATCCCCTTTGGGAAAAGCTCAGCTGATTCCTGAACAAAATATTCAGAGACAACTACTTGGCGTTGCTGGTTTGGGCGTGATCTGTTTCCAAAAGGGGCTATGATGTGATTCAAGCGTAGGATGATGTTGGAAATTTTGTTAGGAGTTAGAGAATTTATTTTGCTATGACAACTCCTCCAAGTGGAAACGCCTTGTAGAGAAATAGTTTCGCAGGGCACAGCACGTTGTGCAAACTGGAGGGGTAGGTTGGGCTTTTTGCCTTTGAACAACCACATTTTGAGGGTAGACTGCAGAGTTCTCAATGCTTTGCAGCAACACGCACACCCTCAGAAAACAAATCCTCTTATATCCTAATGAAAGGAATATACAAGCCACAACAGCTGAAGACCTAGCCTTTCCAGCTGATACAGTTAAAAATGTCTACATAAATACATAAAAAATAAAAATCAAATTACCTTTAAACAATAACAATTTTTTTTTCTCCTCAAATCTCAAGATAGACTGAGCAATACTGATGAATAAAACAGGACCTTTCTTAGTCTTTAAAGTCAGCTATTTAATCACAGTACACCCTAATAACATACTTAATTTCCTGCTATTCTTTCATTTTTTGGCCTATAAAAGTTCACAAGAAATTAAGAAATGTCTGGTCCAATTACGTCCATGGGCTAGGATGTTTTCCTTTCAGAACTAACGAAGAAAAATAAATGAAGAAGTTAGCCATTTTAATTATCATAAGGTAATCTTTAGTAAGATGAGAATTACTGAACATTCTTAATTTACAGAATTATTTGCTGTATTTAGGGGACTTTCTTGATTTACTCTATGGATACTACAGTTACTTACCTAAATGTGATGAGCTGACACAAACTTGTTTTTTAATATAATCCACAGTCTGGCCCAAACGTGTTGAAGTGCGGTATGGAACTTCATTATCACATATGTAGCACCTGTGGTGGCCCCACCCACACCCCCCAAAAAATGATTAAAAAATTATTCCTATTTTTTTTCCCCATTACAATTCCTAAACTACTTACTTGTTTCATGCAATTAATCATACAAACAGACAAAATTACAAGTTATGGGGATTTGTTTTTTTTTGTTTTTGAAGGCTTTGAAGTCTTACAGAAGAGAGTTCAATTTACTTCTGATTTAAAAAGTAAATACAGTGACCTAAAAACAAAGATGAGACTTATAAAGGATGTGCTTACAAACCTAGACAGCATGCAAAGGAAGTGCCAGGCAAATTTTAACCAAATAAGGGAAGATGAGATAACAGGCCTTATAGGAAGCGGCCCTCCAATCCCATAGCACTGAAAAAAATCTGATTATTTTTGTGGTCCATTAGTTGTGCAGGCTTTTCTTCCCCTCTTTTGTTATAGAAATAAATCTATTTCTTTCTTCACAAGCAAAGAAGTAGCTAACCACAAGTACACGGCTAGACCACTGATCTGATTTCAACAACGTTTTGATAGAAATTACAGTGATAAAGGCTTGAGTAAGAGTTAATTTTTGCTGGAACACATAAAGCATACGGAGAGTTATATGTATCAATTTGGTTGTTCTATTCAATTAACTATGCAAAGAGATCTTAGAAGCTATTGATGGGAATGCAAACACTTCTGCACTTTGAAACATGGCAATTACAGTTATTAGGCACAAATGCATTTAGCAGATCTCAGGATTATCTGTAACTTTTGTATCTTAAAAGCAGCAGAAGCCTGCAGTAAATTACTTCCCTAAATCTCTAGCATCTTCAGTAACAGCTGTGATTTTTCTATTTTTCTAATGTTTCATTAAAAACAAACAAAAACAACAACAACCACCCCTGGCTCTACCTGTGGAATCCTTGAGTATGTATTTATTGTCAGTTTGGTTAATTGTAAAAATTGGCATTCTCACTCCTGAAATAACAGATGATAATTACTTCCATGGGCAATTTTTAACACAATAACCTTTCAACAACTATTTTTATAGGAAGTTTTGAAGAAATCAGGAGGTTGAAATTAAGTTTTTTTCAACGATGCCAATTTGACTAATGAGTGAAAACCATTATTAGATCCAACTGCTATGTCCTACTGCAAATACATACAATACCATTTCTTATAAACTCCAAACAGTAGAAGATAATGAATTGCCAGAACTCTCCTCTATCTCTCCATATTCAAAAGCATTTTTGTAACTGCTGACAGAAATTGAGTCCAATTTCAATCACATATACATACGTTAATTCATAAATTCATAGCATTAACAAATGCTGATTAGAATTGCTTTTGACTTCGGTTTTATATACTAAAATCACTGTGAAATATAGTTCTGGATTGTAGTTCTGATTAATAACAATACTTTAAGCCCAATACAGAGTTCTCTGGTTAACCCCTTATACAAGCTAGTACAAGAGAAGAAAGCAGTATCTTGCCTAAATGACTTTCTCTCATTCAATAGTACTTTAAAAACTATGGATATTTTCCAACAGAGAAAAAGTACCTCAAAATCACAGTTCTAACACTTACTTAAAACCACAAATAAATTCACTAGTTCATAAGCAATATACATGTAATACTAAAAGTGTCCATTTCCAACTGAGAATAGGATAAAAATATTAATCAGCACATGTATGTGCTAAATATGATCACCTAAAGAGACAGTCTAATATAAAAATCAACATAATGATGAATGGTAAGTTTAGAAAAAGGTGACTTAAAGCAAAATTAAAACTATGTCAGATACCATACTGCTATACAGCACAGTTAAGGATGCTATGGTTCTCCATTACACACTAATGTACAGTTCCTTTAAAGAGAAGAGAATATTACCAGGAAGGCAGAATTTGTACTAACTGACCCAATAGCATCTTTTAATCCTTCAGCTGTACTTCTTGAACAATGCACCTTGTATTAAGAGGTCACCATTATTTTTATTTTCTCAATAAGTTTTTTCATTAAGTTTGCACCAGAAAGGAGATTCTACCAGGGACCAAAGTTAAGATTTAGAGCTATATAACGTGTTTCTGTGTGTCAGTATTTTGACCAAGCAAAAGCAGTAAAATAAGAAATCAACAGCATTTACCGATTGGTCACTTCTAAATTCAATTATAAAAACGTTCTAGTTAGGAGTTTTACAAGAGAGTAATATTTACTCAGCAGATCTTAACAAAGACTACCGTGTGTGGAAACACTTTACATATTTCTAACGAACTCCCCAAAATCACAAAGAAAACACAAATGATATCCCAGCCTCTGTTACCCTCTAGCTACAGCTTAACTGTTTCCTGACAAACTCACCACACACTCCAGTTGTCCAAACTGAGAACCAAACAATGGGGATCTGATCTTGGCGTTGTGTAATGCTTTAAAGCATGCTGCTCTTGAGAATTTCTGCCACAGCCCTATAATGTTGATAACCAGAAGCGTCACAAAATCCAGTTGACTATCAATGAAACATAAAAAGAATCAGAGTATAAAGAAAGTATTTAAATGAAAACCATTCAATTATGTTCAACCAGTTAGGATGAATAGATGGCTCTTTATTTCAAGACACCTTTTCTGCAGACAGAAAAGTGGCTGAGTGCAGAATAAACACAGAGTCTTCTGGGGACTGAAAATCCAATTTACAAATCCTAGTTTGAACAGCTTGAAGAATGCAACAGAAAAAAAACCAAGCAAACAATAACAAAAGCAACCAATTGTTTGGCATGCAGAGTTCTAACTTCAACAAACTAATGTTAGCACAAGATATTATGGTGAAAATAAAAAATTTAGGGCATAAATTTATTTTTTCCTAGAAAAATAATTTGGACTTTCATAGAAAGTAAATCCTCAGGATTGTGTTTTAGCCTAAAGTCTGCTAAATGCCTTTGTGCCAACCTTTGAAGTACTTCACGTGCAATTCAGAGCAGACCTTTCTCATAAGACCAACGTAATTCAAATCGCTCATGTAGCACATTTAAAATGATAATAAAAAGGTGTAACTATTTAACTAAAGTTCTATCGTTTCACTCTATTATGAGGCACTGAAATATGTTAATAGAAATTAACAACAAAACAAGAGATACCCTATGGCCACATTTCAGACATAACCATATCGAGGGGCTTTCATCAGTCTCTTCCTCAGATTTCTCTTGTGTCTTGTTGTCTGCCTTGCAGTCCTGACAAACATGCCATTCCACGTTCAGCAGTGTCTTTTTCAGATGGCTTTGTTCCAATCCTTTACGAATATGCTTGCACACAGGCTCTACAAAATATAAAGCACAAGAATCTTGTTGGTATCATAACAAGCGTAGATGTCTATGGGTTTCAAAGATGCAGGATATAATTCAGAAACCGTGATGATGCCTCCAAACTCAAAGGAACACCGATTGACAATTTAGTAGATGCACCAGAAAATCCATTCAGAAGCTCATACTTTGTTACCTCCACTCACAATCTGAGGACATTTTTGATACATCCTAAACTCCTGCATTACTAGGAAAAAAAATAATTCAAGTATCACTCAAATCTACATTGTCAAAGCTTTTGGTTACAAACCTACCTAGTGAGCCAGACTGTGGGCTTCTACTACTGTGGTGTTACAATTAGCACACCTCTCAAAAAGCAGCCACAGCCCACTGCTGCAGTTTCCAGTCACTAAGGCAGCATCTGGCTGGCCTATAGAAGTGAAGACTGTGGAGGTTATGTTTCCAGCTGAGCTGCCTCAGTGAAATTATGGCGCTTGCTGTGCCACAAGAGTGGCAGAACCATCCTACCTCTTCATCATTTTGCACTACAGTCCTACATTCTATTTAGAGAAACATCTTCTGGGCCTGGTGTGAACTCCATCTATTCAGACTCTGTTTACACTGACAATAGGTGTTTGCTGTTAGAAGACAGTCTCAGAAGGTTTGTCTTGTTGTCATTGGTTACACTGTCACTTGAGAGCGAAGATAAGCTACCTGTATGCTTAAGTCATACACGGAGAAATCAGGAGTGATAGAAATATATGCAGTGTAGTTCTGCCATTTCATTACCATCACCTTACAATTCCTCATTATTTGCAGTTTGTATAGTCAACAAATATACAGAGCGGTGTGGTCAGATTGGTATCCACAGATAGTATAGCAGGAAGATTATAACCAGAAACAGATGGAAAATGCTCACCCGTGTTGTAGCATAGGAAAAACTCTAAGAGGAGCGATCTCCAGAAAGAGATCCTTCCCCAGTGGCAGTCAGCCCTTAAATGGTGGGTCTAGGAGAGGTGCAGCCAGGCTCCACCCCTTCCGGTCACACAGCTGAATTGCCTTCACCTGTGCTCCCACAGCTGACTCAGTGCTCACCTCAGCTGATCAATCAGAAGTTCAGGCCGTGACTCAAGAGTTCCCATACACAGTTACAAATGTTAAAGTTTGCAAATAGGAGGTCAAATATCTGACAGTATCAATAGGTATCTCAAAGTCAAAAAACACAGAAGAAAGAAACTAGTGCTAAAAGAAAAATGTCCTGTGTACTTAATACCTTAAACTAACATTCTTTAGTGAAACTTTTATTGAAAACAGTTACCTTGTTGTTTACAAAATTCAACTGCATTAAGTCTTTGCTACAAAATTACTTATATTGCTCAGCTCAGACAACACAGTAGCTGTGAATCTGTCTTTGCTGAGGACCCTATGCTCAACTACAGCATCAAGATGCTATAAAACGCTCTTTGCATGGACTGTAACCACTCCAAGTTTTGTACCTACAGCTCTATTTCTATACAGGCATACAGGATTTTATCACAGTACACACAGTAGCCAATCTGAGTCAAATATAGGTGTTAAATGCCTTCAGACTTAAAAACAAAACAAAAAAAAAAAACCAACAACAAAAACAAAAAGAACAATCCATAAGCTTCACCTCCATCTTCAAAATTACACCATTTAATCAAAGTTTTCGTTTCTTGGCTGTTACTCTACAGTGGAATTACTCATAATAGTTTCCATCTGTAGCTGTACAGGACTTCATAGGGATAAGCAAATAAGTGAGAGGACATCAGCAGCTACATCATAACTGATTTTTGGGTTTTTTTTTTTGGAAAAAGATGAGCAACAGTCATAGTAGAGATAGCCCTTGATGACAAGGAAAAAAAAAGAAGCTAAAACAGCCATAGAACACAGAAGCTACCATGAGATCAGAACAATAAGATCTGCATGTCGGTAAGGAACAGGGTGACGGTGGTGATTGAATAAATGTTTTCAACACAGTATATATGTATTATCTTACATCACACTGGAAAAAGTAGACACACTGAAGTTTCTTTTAAATATTCAGTTTCAATTATACAAACTCACGCTGTGTAAACATTACTCTAAAGCTAGCAAGGCCAGCCAGCATAAAGGCATTCTGATATTAAAGAGCATTCAAGCCTTCTCTAAGGTTAAAATATTTTGTTTTCCTCTTCAGAACTAGTGACTTCTCAGAAGAAACATACCCACTATATCCAGAGACTCATCAGCCTGTGCAGTTTTGCCTTTGGTCCGTTTCTTTCCCATATTTGTAGCCTATGATTTTCTTCACACACAACAGTGACCTAGCAAAGAAGAAGATCAGAAATTAGAATCGTAGAATCACCAAGGTTGGAAAAGACCCACAGGATCATCCAGTCCAACCATCTACCCATCACCAATGGTTCTCACTAAACCATGTCCCTCAACATAACGTCCAAATGTTCCTTGAACGCCTCCAGGGTCAGTGACTGCACCACCTCTCTGGGCAGCCCATTCCAGTGCCTGACCACCCTTTCAGAGACGTAGTATTTCCTAATGTCCAGCCTGAACTAGGTTTAGGTTTTATTTGTTAGTTGCTAAACAATACATTGTTTCTATGGCCAAGATGTTTCTTCAGGAGAATTAACTTGTAGTTCAACATTCTCAAAAGAAGTTAATTATAATTTAACAGAAGCAACCGTAACTGGTAGAAACAAGATGTCAGAATGAATTACTAAAAATGGTTTAAAACCTTAAAGCAAAAGCAATGCAAAGGAGAATAAGGTGAATTAGTTATGTATCAAAAGTCCTATGCGCTTTCAGAACTCTGACTTGAAGTAACTAGTTAAACAGTGATTCCAGGAAACGAAACTGAGCTTTTCCCTATCAAATCTTCAAGACTTGAGCAATTACAGTCTTTCACTTTTGTTTTCTGTAAATCCCTTGCATCTCTGATGGGGCCAGAGAAGTGCAAATTCCCTAACAGATTTAAAAATATACAACGGGAATGACAATTTTTAAATTACTTTGTTGGGAGGAATTTATCACTGCTTCCCAACGTGACAAGAAAATACAAGGGCTGGTATTTGGTATGCCTGTAAGCCCTTCTAGAAAAGTAATCTACCACTACAGAGTCCTATGCCAAGAGGTTCCCTTCAAAAGGTTTGGTGCTTGTCTAGCTTTTAGGTGGGAGCTCCTGTAAGGCTCTGAGACTTATCTCACAGATGTCAGAATTGACCTTCGCAAAGATGCAAACTGAAAGGATGGAACACCTCCCCTGCCAGGACAGGCTGTGAGAGATGGGGCTGTTCAACCTGGAGAAGAGAAGGCTCTGGGGAGACCTGAGAATGGCCTTTCAGTGTCTAAAGGGGAGCTACAGGAAAGAAGGGGACAGAGTCTTTAGCAGGGTCTGCTGTGATAGGACAAGGGAAAATGGTTTCAAGCTAAAAGAGGGAAACATTAGATTGGATATAAGGAAAAGGTGGTTTTTTTTACAATAATGATGGTGCAGCAGTGGAACAGGCTGCCCAGAGACGGTGGATGCACCATCCCTAGAAACACCTGAGGTCAGGCTACACAGGGCTCTGAACAACCTGATCTAGCTGTAGGTGTTCCATTCATTGCAGGAGAGTTGAACCAGACAGCCTTTAAAGGTCCCTTCCAACTCAAATGATTCTATGATACTATGAAAAAGTTCATAATTGAGTCCCTGCAGATTCATGCACACTTTGCAAGCTGGCCTGGTTCTGCTCTCCAACCCTTCCAGTCAGCTGCAGGTAAATGTGTAAACACAGAACTCAGTCTGACTCATAACATCCATCCTTTCAAAACCATGTCTAAGCTTGGAATCAGCACCACACCAACAAAACAGCTGCCTGCTTGGTGCTGCCACAGCCAGAAAACAAAACCAGCCTAAAAGAATCAGAGTAATTGAGCTTGGGAGAGCTTAGCCACAATACATACAAAGGACTTTTTTTGTATGAAAAACCTTTTAAGAAGCATGCTTGCAGAGCTGATAACCCAGATGTTAAACGAGAAGTAGCAGAATGGTTACATGACTTCAAGAGCAGTTCCTGCAGGCGCTCAAGGCCAGGTTGGATGGGGCCCTGGGCAGCCTGAGCTGGTGGGGGGCAGCCCTGCCCACAACAATGGTTGGGGCTGGGTGGACTTTGAGCTCCCTTCCAACCCAAACTGCTCTGTGATTCTAGGATCACATTTATAACTATGCATTCCGTTCCTTCAGAAGAGTTCATCCAAATTCCCTCCACAGCACATTTTTTTTTTTTTCTACAGAAAATCATAACGCTTGATGTTTTACAGTCAGTTCTAAGCCATTACAGCCCTTCTCAACATGATTTAGCCCCAGCCAGGCTGACAGGTCAGCACTAAGCTGTTCACGTTAAGCTCCTGCGGTTGGCCAGACGTGTCTGACAGG
Source organism: Bambusicola thoracicus (assembly GCA_002909625.1). NCBI lineage: Eukaryota > Metazoa > Chordata > Aves > Galliformes > Phasianidae > Bambusicola > Bambusicola thoracicus. Next base: position 32,005 of record PPHD01000464.1, on the reverse strand, counting down.
ATCTCCGCCAGCAACCTATGCCGGAAAGTGGGCCAAAGAGCCCAGCACCTTACCCAAGAAAACGCTGGGTTTGGTTTCAATCCACGACGGCTTTATTTTTTGGTAGAGAACACTCTGAAAAGCACTAAAAGCGCCGGGTAATGCCCCCAGGCCTGCCTAGCCCAGCGGTCCCGCCGGTCACCTGCTACCAGCAGGGAGCCGACACCCCCATCCCGCGGCAGGAACCGGCCAGGACCAAAGAGCCTCGGGGTTAGGGTTGGGGTCACAGCCACGCCGCCGCACTCACCGCGTCCCGCGCCGCTCACGTGTCGCCCGCACGGCCCCGCTCCGGCCTCTCCGCGCACCAGCACGCGGCTCCGCCCCACTCGCTTCCAATTGGCCGAAAACGCCTCCGTGACTTTACTGACAGACGTCGCAGCCAATTGGAAAAGGCGAACGCCGCGGATGGAGGAGAGACAGCGGACAGCCGGCGAAGCGAGTCTCGGGATTGCGGTGGCCGGAGTGCTCGGTACGCTGCCTCCCCTCACCTGCTCCCGTCGCAGCGCGGTCGGCGTGGCGACGCATGGCTCGGTCCGGGGCAGCCGACAGCTTCACCTCATCCCGGGGCAACGGTCAGCCGCTGCCGCGCGTACTTCCGGCACGCTGCATTGTGGGCCGTGAGGGCATACAGTGGGCGGTGGAGGACAGCGGGAAGTGGTGGCTGTGGAGGCGGTGGCGCATGCGCGTTGGGTGGGTCGCGTTTGCGTAGCGGGGGCCGGGCGCTTGGAACGGGTGCAGGTAGGGGGCAGCCCTGCCCACGGCAGCGCGTTGGGGGCTGGGTGGGATTTGGGGCTTTGGGCTCCCTTCCAACACAAACCATTCTGTGATCCGGTCGTCTTACCATGATAAATCAATGGAGTTATCGCGTGAATTTCACGCTTTGCCCAGCATCTATGAATTAGTTTTGATGGAGTTGGTTTTAAAAGACTGATTTGGCTTGTGTGGGGGCAGATGATTCACTTCTTCACAGATTCTTTTCTCCTTCACTGTGTGGTTTTCTTCTCCCTTACTTAGGAAGCTGCAGGAATGACTAACCGGGAAGAAGCCGAGATACAGATATCAGAGTTAGATTTACTCTCCAGCATGTTTCCGTATGAGGAAGAGTTCACTGTGACCGACCAGCTGGCTGTGGCAGAACTAAAGCACTTCGTTGAAAACGAGTCTGCGGAGATGCCGTCTTCAAAGATTCAGTTTATACTGAATGTGAAGCTAGAGGACTCTAATGCCTCTACGGTATTATAATAATGTTCTCTGTGTGTGCATGTGTTTTGTTTTGGGGAGAGTGTTTTGTTATTTTATGGCCTTTTTTTTTCCCTGAACTTAACACGTGCTCATTTGTTTTTAGGAAAAATTTACTATGGTCTGTGCTTTACCATTTAAATACCCATCAGTTCTGCCAGAAATTACTGTGAGGTATGTTATTAAAAAGTACTGCTAGTAAAAATCTTAGAAGCTGTTGTAATATGCAAATAAAGCTCTAATAGCAAAATACAGTCTTTTTCCTTTTCTTTTGTAATTTACCATCAAATTATTCAAATTAGTTCCCTAGTCAGATTTAGGCAGGTGGACGATGGTGCTGAAGAAAATCATATCTACAAGAATTTGATTTCATCAGTCACTTTGGCAGATGAGACAAAAATGGGAATAGGGAGGAGGAGTTCCATCTTCTGAACAAAGGGGATATGGGTACATACTGTACGTTGGTCTGATGCTCAAGCAGAGAACATTTTCCATTTTGACAAGGATTAACACTCTTGAAAGGAGTGAAAAGTTCCTCACTGGTCTTACTCTTTCTTGGCCAAGTGCTGTCACTGGCAGACCTCAGATTTCTTTCACTAAAAAGGTATTTTCTGTCATTGTGCGCTACAGAAAATTAGTTCAGCCACCATACCTCCTCCTCACGTGCTTTTTTCTTGATTGGATTGATTTCTGATTTATAGTACCATGTCTGTATTCAAGAGTTAGCACAATAATTGAAAGCTTTTTATGACATTTATATCTCAGATGACTTAAGTGTCAATAGCAAGTGCATATGGCCTGATGTATTTGGTAGCCTAAGTAAACTGTCTGGAAAAAATATGGTTATCTGTAAGCATATTATAACTATATATATATATGTATATTTTTCCTTTAGGTCACCATTATTGAGCCGCTCTCAGCAAGTCCAGCTGAACTCAGATCTAAAAACATATTTGATGCAGAACTGCAGTGGTGAGCCTTGCCTGTTGAGTGCCAGAGAATGGGTTAAAGACCAGGCAGCCGCTTACATTGACAGAGAACTTTCACCTTCCTCGGTGACATCTAATGCTGTGCAGTCAGAGGACGTCGTTTTCACTAGATTGTGGATCTATAGTCACCATATTTACAACAAGCAAAAAAGGAAGAATATTATAGAATGGTCCAAGGAACTATCTCTGTCAGGATTTTGCATGCCAGGGAAACCAGGTGTTGTTTGTGTAGAAGGTCTGCAAAGCAGCTGCGAAGAGTTCTGGTCAAGGTTAGCTTTCCTTTGTACTTAAATGCCATCAATAAATAGAGTACTTTTTTTTTTTTTTTTTTTTTTGTGTTGTATCTATGGGCAGAAGATGTGACACCCATCCACCTTCCATCCTGTAGAGGCCTGCAAAGGTTGTGGGTTTTTGTTGTTGTTGTTTTTTTGTTGTTTGCTTTTTTTGTCATAATGTGCTTGCGACTCTGAATATCCACTGTACTGGTGGTTATGCTACCAATACTGCACAGTGCGCATATATTTCTGTTTTTATCTTGCTCTGTATTTCAGAGGTATAGCAATGGACAGCAGTACTCCATTCTTGTTAGATATGTATACGGCTATTTTGCTTTATGTTCATAATTTATTTTGCTCCCATCACTCGTATGTGTGGTAGAGACTAAATGAACATAATTGACTAAAATAATTCGATAACACATGGTAAGAATGTTAGAATTCTTAGCACAGCAAGGCAGAAGTGAGCACTGAAGATGAAGGTGTGGTTTCAACAATTATTTTGTGAGGAGACACATAAGAGTTTTTGAAGGAGATGAAACAAGCTGCTGCCAGTGGGAGTATTTACATACGAGCAATATTCCTACCAACTAAGGAAGTGTTCCTTCTGTCCAGATGTATGTAGGAAATATGTTGACTTTTGTGATAATTGCTATTTCATATTATTTTCTGAAAGAGTCTATCTTACAGATAGGTTGACACTTGTCAATTTGCTTTCAGAATAAGAAGATTAACATGGAAAAGAATACTAATTCGGCACAGAGAAGATATTTCTTTGGAAGGTGGATGTCTTGCTGAGATTCAGAAACAAAGAAAATTCTCCACTTTGGAAGAAAAATGTTTCGATGCACATGGTGCTAGAGGAAATCATATGGATTTGGGGCAGCTGTATCAATTTTTAGAAGAAAAAGGATGTGCTGACATTTTTCAAATGTACTTTGGGGTTGAAGGGCATTAAATCATCACAGGTCCAACTGCCTACATTTCTAACTTAATCCTCGTAGCAGATTCCTTAGCTTTTCTGCAACAGTTGATCAGAGAAGAAATGAGTGATTCTTAATGTGATTAATCCAGTTTTCTAAGAAAACAAGTATTCAATGACAGCTAAATAATGAAAATGACTGAATGAACGGACACCTGGATGCTTTCCTGTGCGACCTGCTGTAGGGAACTTCATTAGCAGGGGGCTGGACTTAGTGATCTCCAGACGTCCCTTCCACCCCTTGTGATTCTGTGGATGTGTTATTACAGCTGCTGATTTTAAGGACCTTTGCATACACACCGAATTACAAAGACTGTTTGGCAGCCTAATGGGTAGAATTACAGAATGTGGGATTGTAGTGAGTGAATGTAAGTAGGAAGAAGAGAAAAAGGTGCGTGCATTGAAGAAGAAATAGGATGTTCACATGATTTATTACTGTTTATGTATGCTACACTCAGACTTCTCTGACAACGTTTTCTGTTGATTTCTACATGAAAGTTTGTGAAGCTGTGAGATCAATACATTTTTCTTAAAAAAATAAGAGCAGGCTCAGAAAAGCCTTATTTATGCAGATAGAATGAGCTCGGACATCTTTTGTAGCAGTAGTCTGCAGTGATTGTGTTTGATGCACACAAATTTCCCCGGCTAAGGGTACGTAAATCGTGAAGTCCTTTTAATTTTACACAGAACGTAGCGGCTTAATAAAGGCCCAGCACGCACCTCCAGGTGCGCTTACGTTCAGGAGGGAGGTGAGGAGGGCGGGGCCAGCAAAACGGGCAGGCTCATGAGGGAGGCGGGACTTCCGCTGGCCCCGCCTCTCCCGCGCGTCCTTCCGGAAACGCCGGTCTTCGGCCCGTAGCGCTGCCGCAGCCATGGGGGGCAAGAACAAGCAGCGGACCAAGGGCAACGTGCGGGTGAGTGCGGCGGCCTTCCCGCTCTGTTCCCCTCTGTGGGGCCGTCGCGCCCGGTCTGGGTGGGCGGCGGGGCTCGGCCTCGTGGTTCGTGGCCACCGCCTCGGGTGGGCGGTTGAGTCCGCCCTTCTCCGTCCGTTGTCTTCTTGTGGGCCGCAGGCTGGCCCCCGCTGGGAGTAGCGCGACCCTGCGGTCGGCTGTGCCTGTGCCGGCGGGCACTACAGCTGAGGCTGCGGGTCGGCTCTTCGCTGGACTTGGGTTTGAATCTCTACTTGACCGATGTGCTTGGTGGGAGGGTGTTTTTGGGTATCTCTGACCCAGCCTGCTGTCTTCTGAGTGGGTACCAAGGGGCATGTCCCTGCTGCTGAGGTTTCATTCGCAGGAAAAGTGCCTACTGTGCCAGTAGGGAGGTCAGGTAGTGTATCTGTGTGTCATGTGTGCCTGAGGGGAATTAGGAAGGTAGGGTGAGCCTTGGCAAGTTGTCCTTACCCAAAAACAAAGCTAACAATCTTCAGGAATTAAAGGGTATTTGATGTATATTAGGATAGAAAGGTTCTACAGAGGGGTCTGGGTAGACTGGACCAGAGGGCTGAAGGCAACCCCTTGAGGTCCAGCAAGACCGAGTGCCGGGTCCTGCGCTTTGGCCACAACAACCTCATGCAATGCTACAGGCTTGGGGCAGAGTGGCTGGCAGGATGTGTGAAGGAAAAGAATGTGGGAGTATTGGTCATCAGCCAGCTGAACTTGAGCCAGCAGTGTGCCCAGGTGGCCAAGAGGGCCAACAGCATCCTGGTTTGTGTCAGAAATAGTGCAGCCACCAGTACCAGGGGGGTGGTCATCTGCTGTACTCGGTGCTGGTGAGTCTGCATCTGCAGTACTGTGTTCACTTTTGCACCCCTTACTACAGGGAAGGTGTTGAGGGATTTGCTTGGAGTCCGAAGAAAAACAGCAAAGCTGGTAAAGGATCTGGAGCACATGTCATATGGGGAGAGGCTGAGGAAACAGTAATTCAGTCTGGAGACCTCATCTCTCTCTATGTAACCACCTGAAAGATGGTCATAGCAGAGTGGGGGTCAGCCTTTTTCCCAGGTAATGGTGATAGGATGAGAGGTAACGACCTCAATTTGTTCAGGGGAGATTCAGGTTGGATATTAGGAACGATTTCTTTTCAGAAAGAGTGTTGAGGCAGTGGCACAGGCTGCCCAGGCAGGTGGCTGGAGTTGCTGTCCCTGGAAATGTTCAAGAATCGTGTGGATGTGAAGGATGTGGTTAGTGGGGGTGGGCTGATGGTTGGGCTGGACGACCTTAGTGGTCTTTTCCAACCTTAATGATTCTACTGTTGGATTCTACGTTACAGTATTACAGATAACTTTAAAGCATCCCTTGGTTTCAGGACAGCCTCTTCAGAGAAGTATACTTGAAATAAACATGACACCATAGCATGATCAAGGTGTTGACTTAACTGGGGCGGGCAAGATAAAGTGCTCAGCTCCAAACCACTCACTGCAGTCTGATGGGATAATGTTACATTGGTTTACATATGTATCCTTTTGCTCCATTCTTCTAAATAGTTCTTGAGCCTTTACTTTGTTGCTGGTAGTGTTCCTTGTTAGGTGCCTGACTAAATTTTCCTCCTAACCTTCTGAGCGTATAATGGGGACTGTGTTGGTTCAAAGATAATAACTTGAGAAGAACGTGGAAGAACAGCAGTGAAGAAAGAGAAATAGTTTCTTAATAAATTGTTATAACTTATGGAAGGACTTCTCTAATAAACTTTTTTTTGGTATGTGTAAAAATAATATAATTTTCCATCAGTGTTCATGGATTAAAGTCATAATAAGGAAATGGGATGTTGAGTATAAAGAGGCAAATAATTTTCTAGGTCAGATTCCAGTGTTTAAGCCACGGATGTCCCTTTTTGTGAGGCTTTGTTTTAAAGAGCAGGTTAATTATATAATATAAACAGTATTGTTATTTTGAATGCCTGATGCATGCAGAACTCAATAAGTGATTGATGTATATAGCTGACTGATGTCTCTGTCCTTTGTTAGCCTTCTAGCAGCGGCCGGGCTGCGGAGCTCCTCGCCAAAGAACGTGGGACAGTGCCTGGGTTTATCGGCTTTGGAACATCGCAGAGCGATCTTGGTTATGTTCCTGCAGTTCAGGGTGCAGAGGAAATAGACAGCCTCGTGGATGCTGATTTTCGAATGGTCTTACGAAAACTCTCTAAAAGGGATATCATAACAAAATTAAAAGTAGGTGTATACTTTCTCCCCAATACGATTTTGTATTTGGAAGAGCTGTCCTGATTTCCTGGAGGTTGGGAGAGGAATCTGTCAAGGTATCCGGTCATATGTTCGTACCAGTATATTTATTAGAGCTGCAGTACAGAAGATACTTCGGAAGACTTTTAAGTCTGCCCATCAGGCAGTGCTGACAGAGCATTCATAAAATTAACTTTGTGGATGCTCAATTTCAAGAAATAAACTAAGTTCTGAAAGAGAGTTGCAGTATCTAGTAGGAGCTGATAAACTGGAGAATGTGGCTACGTGACAGTTCTTAAATCGTGCTGTTGATATCTTTTTTTTTAGGCTATGCAAGAGTTTGGTACGATGTGCAAAGAAAGAGAAGCAGAAGTTGTTAAAGGTGTTCTTCCATACTGGCCAAGAATTTATTGTAAAATCTCACTGGTGAGTATAAAACTACATAAATTAGAAATTTCCCTGAATGTTTCCCAGGAAAATGCTTAAGGCGGTCTTATTGATCTGTTTTTGTTGGAATTATTGGCTTATTCTAGGAAAAAGAAAATGAGGGAAAGTAGCATTCTTTGTTATGAGATGTTTCTGTATTGGCAGTGGGGGAACCTTCAACTGTTGATCCTGGGCTCTTTCTGCTGTTTGGATCTTGTTCTTTAATCACGATATGATGCCATAGCCATCTGGAATGGCTACTGTTGAAAACGTGATATTGATCAAAATGAATCATTAGAATCCATTAGAATCATTCCTGATGTTTCTTCTAGAAGCCAAGAGCGTAGACGATCATGATGTAAATTGATATAAAATAAACGTACATACACAAAGAAACTGCAAATAAATGCACAGTTTGTGTAGGCTTATGGCAGTTTCTATTCATAGTGTCTTCAAGGCTTTCTGTTTTTCTTTCTTCCCGTCTTTCTGTTAAATGTTTGTATAAAATAGAGATGATGACTATAGTTATATACATCTGCGAAAGGTTATGGTTCTTGATATATCAGGAATACGTTGGTGTGAAGTTAGCACTCTCCTTTATTTAGGAGTATTTGAGTATTTTCAAATCTGCATGGCTTGATTCATGGCAAAAAAAAATGGCTGAACTGAGAAAGAGCTGCTTTTGTTTCTGTGTGTGCTTAATTTCTTTTGCTTTGAAATGCTTGGCATCAAAAGTATACTTCTTTTCACTTCAACAGGATCACGATCGCCGTGTTCGAGAAGCAACTCAGCAATCTTTTGAGCAACTGATTCTTAAAGTGAAGAAACACTTGGCGCCTTACTTAAAAAGTATCATGGGATACTGGCTAATTGCACAGTGTGACACTTACTCCCCTGCTGCTTCCGCTGCAAAAGAAGCTTTTGAAAAAGCTTTTCCTTCAAGCAAACAACCCGAAGCCTTAGCGTTCTGTAAAGATGAAATTCTTAACGTGAGTTGGTATTTCTTTAAGGCTTTGTGTGTGTGTGTCAGCTTCTATTGCAAGTTTAAAACTCGTCCTGTCCCCACCTATTCGTGGTTAAATTTCAGTAAGATAAATTTGTTTTTCACCTGGAACTGTGTTCCTTTCCTATGTGAGGAAAAGACCTATACAAAGATACCTCTTGTGTTGTTTGACGTATTGTTGCAATGGCTGGAGCCATACAACCAGAAGAATTAATGAAATGAATGTTACTGCTTGCATTTCTCTGTAATGATGCTCAGCCATCAAGTTATGTTGCTGACAGCTAGAATAATGATGCAGATTAGCTGCAATAGTAGATGATTGAAGAATGCTGAACACTGTTTCAGAAAGCCCCAACAAGTGGTATTGTTACCAAGGTTAATACTATTCTGCTATTCATATGTGAAACTGAATTTAAGAAGTTAATTTTGCTGGCCCATCACATGCCAACTAAACCATTTTGTTTTACCTCAGTTTATCTTTTTTGCCAGAAACACATCAGTGTAGGACTGCAGCTTAAGAATTACAAAGTCTGATTTCAATAACAGCTACTGTATTTAACAGGTGTCAATAAAATTGTGTTCTTGCTCACTAGCATGTCTGTAATACATTTAAGAAACTTAGCTTAGGGATTCGCAAGTAGAGCTGTTTCTGAATAATATATAGGCTATACTATTCGCATAAGTATTCTTGTGCGTGTGTATGTGCATAGACATGTTATTGCTTTCTTTCCTCCCTAGGTTCTTCAAGATCACCTTCTGAAAGAAACACCTGACACGCTCAGCGATCCTCAGTACGCTGATCTACTTTAATAAGTTTAAATCTTGGTCTGTGTTGGGTTTTACTCTTCTTGCTGAGGTGGTGGATCTAGCTCCGTTAAAGGGAGAGGATGGTTATGTGAGTCTAGATCCCAGCAACTTTCCTTGGGCTTTGTGAGAGCATTTATACTTATCAGTTGCCTAATTCCCGTTTCAGGTCTTTTGAAGTAGTATTTATGAATGGCTGTGGAAGATGGGATGACCTGAAACTCTAGTACTTTATAGAGTAATTTGGTAGCATTGGAGCATATGGAAAGCCTGCTGGTTAATTTAGGGTTCACTTTAATTTTGTTTCCTTTTGTTTTTCTGAGAACTGTACCAGAGGAAGAAAGAGAAGCCAAATTTTTCCGGATTTTGACCTGTTCCTTGTTAGCTTTAAAGAAGTTGCTTAGCATGCTGCCAAAGAAAGAGATGCATTCATTGGAGGAAAAATTAATGTCACTTCTGTCTCAAAACAAATTTTGGAAATATGGTAAACACAGCACACCGCAGGTAACTTTATTTGAATTATTTTGGTGAGTTTTCATTCAAGATAATGCATTGGACCTAAGCAGGTACAAACTTCTTGTGTCCTTCAAGAATGAACTCTGTATATTGTTGGATTGTGTTTGTAACAGTTCTCAGATTTCTAGACCATAAATGGATAATATTATTCTAAATTTAGCCTAATAGGAGCTGTATTAGGAAGTGAAATGTAATGTTAGTAAAATGCACGTTATGAAGGACCAAGTTGTTTTAAAATATTAAATGTTATTTTATTTTAAAAGTATTTAAACCTTTGCTGTTGTGCTAATGTTATACAGTTATGTGTAGCAACAGTGTACTGTCATTTGCCTAATGATTTTGTTCTTCTGTGGTCCGTCAGGTTCGTTCAGCTTTCTTTGAGGTGGCTTCTGCTTTTTGCCAGTTCTTGCCTGAGCTGGTGAAAGCTGAAGCACCGAGAGTTTGTCCTGCTGTTCTTCTCAGTATTGATGACAGTGATGCAGCGGTGTGTCCTGCTCTTTGGGAAGCTGTCCTTCATGCTATTGCCACTATTGAGGTAACATAATAAACCTACGGGGCACATGTTTTACTGGAATGTCACATTTAATTTTTCACCAAGTGCCAGAGTTATTTGTGTAGAATAATGAACAGCTTATCTGGGTTTTTCTTCTTAATTAATAACATCAACTTATCAATGCTTCACACTCCTTCCTTCTTAGTGTATCAGTGTAACTTTCAAATCTGCTGTATCCAGCATGGGTAGTTTTATAAGTTGAATTAAGCTAACCTGAATCTGTTGGATTTAAAATAGGTAGAACTTTTTTTCTTGGTTGAAGAAGGTTATAAAAATGACCTTCCGTGCTTTTTTGCTTTCTTTGTTTCCTCTTCTAATTTAATGCTTAGTTCCAAACTTTTTAAATTATTTCTTTTTTAATGAAATATCAGCTTTACTGAATTTAATAGCAGGACAAGCAGTGCTCCCCATAAGCATACGTGATATATGTTAAACAGCTTTGTTGTAGATATCTTGAATGATGGTAGATCAGAGGACGAAAACCTTTAAGGTGTGAGAAGAAAGTGCTGAGGTGTTTTGTAATCATCAGAAGATTTTTTTTCAGGAAGTTTTGAAGTTAGCGATGCTTCTGAAGTTGGGATTTTGAAATCAATGGTTATTCTTAATGATAAGAACAGAAATAAAGATGCAGTTATGCTGATAACTTTTAGGAAAGATTCTGAAGTGCAGCGTCATTAAAGAAAAGTGTTTAACTGCAGTTTTATCACAACTACTTGTAAAAATTCACAGCTGAAATAAGGATTTTTAAAATTAGGGGCATATCAATTTAAATTTTACAATAAATTGCTTCAGCTATAACTTAGCCAGATAGATTAAATGTCTATCTAAGGAGTTACTCCAAGGTAACATATTCTCTTTTTAATTTACATTAAGTATATTTCTTTCTCTAGGACTGTTGGAGTCATGTAAATGCCAGAAAAGGAGTTCTACCAAAACTGTGGACAGTACTTCGAGAAGGTGGACGAGGACTGGCTACTGTTATATACCCAAATATCTTGCCATTCATTAGCAAGGTACCTCCTGGCATCACAGAACCAAAGCTGGAATATTTCAGAACGTTTTTCAGCTCAATAATTCAAGGGTATGAACCACAAACTACATTGATTTGTTATTGGTCTCGTATATTTGGAAACAGGACTAATCTTTAAGTATTTAAATGTGGGTAACTGTATCTCTTGGCTTGAGGATATTTAAATATGCACGTATCATTAATTTTGAGGGGAAAAAATCACTCTTTGCTATGGTACCTGAAAATAACATTTTCAATTTACTTTTGCATATCCAGCGCTGAAGTCAGTCCTCTGCAGCTGCTCCTCTCCTGTTGAACCTCCTATGTGATCTTTATTATATGTTCCTTGCCAAAAGCATTCTTATCTTTACTTGTCAAAGTTTGGTGTTTATCCCATGATAAGTTTTGAAAGGAAACATAGGAAATGAATTTCAAGCTGAGTTACTTTGGAGAGATCAGGTTCTTGCTACTGTAGAGTTCTCATTTTATTATAGAGATTATTGAGGGTTAGCTCTGTGGTTGGGAAATCTACTATGTGCAGGAAGTTTATTTCTTAAATTGATTTTAAAGGATTTGAACTGCTACTGTATTTTTTTCCTGTAAAATGTCAAGAACAGCTGTCCGTCAAATGTAATTTTCATATTATGTATGCATTATATATTCATACATACGTATATCTTTTTCTGAAAGACTAAAATTATTTAAACCAAACTTATTTAAACCAGAATGAGTTCTTGATTGATGGTGAGGTGATCGTTAGCAGAGTTCTTTGAGAAATTAGTATTGCGTAGTAATTTCATGTGGTCTTTAAATGGTGATTTAAGCATCACTGTTGCTCTGAATCAAACCGATTGTGGTGAAATCTTCTTTTGATGGCTTTCTGTGTGTTTTTTCATTTATTTTTTCCCCCTGTAATGATTAGTTCCTTTCTTTTTGTATTATAACCGAAGCTATAGGCTTAAAATAATAATAGCGTCTTATAGAACAGTAAAATCATAGAATCACTAAGGTTGGAAAAGACCTTCAAGACTGTCCAGTTCAACCATCCACCAACCAGCAGTATTTCCCCACTAAACCATGTCCCTTAGTACAACAGTTAAATGTTTCATAAGCACCTAAACCTGTTCAGTGTGTACAGAAAACTGCAGGTGAGCATTTACAAATAGCTGAAACAGTAAACTGTCTACTTGATTGGATAAGTTTCCTCAATTTACACAGTTGTTTTTTTTTTTCCTTTCTACTTAATATTGGAACAAGATGAGAAATATTTTAATGTAATTTGTATTACATGCCTAGTCTTATTGTTTTGACTCTTTGAACCTATCCTCTCGAATTCATTTCTGTCTGACAACTAAATGGGTTTTGTCTGGATAGAAGCAACATAATCAAGGTTACATTGAAGTATTACATTGGGTTTCTCTGAAGCTTAGATAACTGACTGTTCCTACTCCTCTATTCCAATGTTACCTTTCAACAGGTTGTCAAATGAGCGAGCACTAGCCAGTCCTTCAGAAAGTTCAGCAATTATAACTACTTTTATGGAATGTCTGCGCTTTGCCATACTACAGAAAACAGATGAAGATGAGCAAAGACAAATACATCAAATGCTGATATATGACCAGGTATTTGTTAAAACTACCTAGTGTTCTTTCTCATGCACGTAATAGCTCAAAGTTAAAGAAAACCTTCAGCTTCTGTGAGGATTTATTTCTCTATTGAAAGTCTCACTAGATTTTATGGAGAAAAATAACGTTACTAAAGTTGTTCAATATTTTCTTTGCTATAAATTCAGCTTTAATAGTTCGGAGGTTTTTGGTTTTGGTTTCTAGAATGTTTTTCAAAACGATAGAATTTCCTGGTATTAGGAACAACAAAAAGCTTCTCTAGTTGGGTCAATTTATTTATTATTATTATTTTTTCCTTTATAGCTAATTCCTCTAACTGATGCTATGCTTCAGGAGCCCAGGTTACAAAATGGACCATTATTTTATCAAATAGCAGAAACTCTAAGCTCCTGGGAAGCAAAAGCTGAAGTCTCCAGTGATGATAATACGAATGAAGTTTTTCAGAAACTATTGTCAAATTTTTGGGACCGTCTTTTAAAAATGTGTATACTTCATGTTGATAAGTTGGAGGCTGACGAGAAGACATTGTTTGCCATATCTGATCTGCTGGAAGTTCTCCAGAATCCAAAGACTGCTACAAAACCAAACAAGAGAAAATCTCTAAAAGTAAAATTTTCAGATGAGGATGAATCTGAAAGGAACACAGAGAATGGATTGATCACAGAAGTGAGGAGTAACGGTGACTCTGAAATACAAGCTGACCTACAGCATAGTTCAATTCTGAGAAAAGAACCTTTAGAAAATCTAGTCTGCAACCTTGCTGAGCTGAGTATTGTGTATGTCAATGAACAGAAGTCAGAGCAGCATTTGAAATTCCTTTCTGCCCTCCTCAACTCTTTTTCTTCAAACAGAGTTTTTCAAGTACTTTTAGAGCAGGGAAGCAACGCAGGCTGTCCTCCAGCTGAATCCCAAGAAGACGTAAAAGTTCATAGTGAAAATCCATCTGTACAGTTTCTGTATATGAATTTAATAACTTGGCTTAAAGAAGACTGGAGGAAAGACATGCATTTTCTGGTTGATATTTTGTACAGTGTGCTTAACTGTTGCAACAGTAATGACGAAAGGAAAGTCATTCTTGATGATTTAATGAAGGTATGTCTTGTGTATTTTCTTACTAGATTTCATTGAAGTTACTATTTTTAATGGTATGTGGTTGTTTAATCTCTTCATTTTTGGTGGATGTAGAATGAGTTATGTTCTACGTGAACTTGCTCAACTGAACAGAAGTAGATTTAGAAAAGGTTGACATTACAGTGTTGGATTTATATGTAAACAATTTTTAATATCTTTTAATATATATTTACATACATAAATTTAAGTAACATCAGAAGTTCTCTATTCTTCATCTTCATACAGTGTGCCTTTATGCTTAGTCATGGGAGGCCTTTTAAATACATGCCTTTATTGGTCTAGATGCTAGAGAGAGACGCGGGAGGTAAAATAACTGATAAATAACTCTGTTGCTGAGACTTAGCAACTTGTGCTTATCACTTGATTTTCTGCAGCTTTTACAACTAACAGTTAAAAGATATTAAATACTTCAAATTCAGTAAATACTTTCTGTTAAATTTTCTGGAATTTTGTTTTTCTTTTAGATGGATCTGAAATGGGTTGTTTTTCTCCAGATAATTCAGAAGGTACTTCTCTAGACTTGTTTTGCTTAGTTTTTATTGTTTCTCTGGTTTTATCTTTGAGATTTAGATGTGTTAGACCCCTTTTTCTTGCTTTTTTTTCAATGTAATGGTAAAGTAATGCAGCAATACTTCCAAAGTGATTTTTCTTTAACCCCATTTAAATCTAGAGTTAGTCCTAGAGATGAAATTATAATTTAAAAAGCAGGAAAAAAAGAACAAAGTCAAAACAACAACACCAACAAAAACACACACATGCACACAAGAGCTCCATGCATCTTTGTCCCTTCTGTTTTTGACCAATTTGTCCTTTGAGCCGGAGGGATTTCTGATTCGTTTCTGGTCATCCCTTCAAAGCTAGAGAAAATGGAGCTGGGCGTTTAACTGATTATTTTGGGATAATCACCTATATTTGTGTTATCCTTCTCTGTTTATTATCACGAAGTACACATTTGCTATGAAGATATGTATGTAAGCTTCTTGTTTTTGAAGACCATAAAATAGTGATGGATTAGGGATCTAATAGCATGCTATGAAATGATTATTACCCATACATTGTGTACACAAGAGAAAGGTAGTATCCCATTATTTCTTCACAAGGATTTTGAAAAATTGGTATGTAAATGATTGCCTGGGATGAAATATGGAGTGTATTACCAATTTTTTGAACATGTACTATCTTGAACCCAGTAGTTCATCAGTCACATGCTACATTTCCTTACAGATACTGTGCATTTTTTAGAGCTTTTATCACATTATTATTTACGGTACTCTTCTGATTGTGACCTGTCATCTATTTCAGCCAAAACTTTAAGTTATCTGAAACTTAGCTTTTTTTACTCCAAATTAGACATTCTCTGGCCTCTGTAGTTGTAGAAGTGAAAAAAGGAGAGCTTTTAGGTGTCTTGTTTTACCCTGAAGTAGAAGTCTGACCTAGCAGTAAATTGCCGTCTTGTCTTTAGCCAAGAAGGAAACTAGGGAAATGATCACAGACATATTTACCTAGAGACTTACTGTTTCTACCCAGTAGGATTCCTGCTCTGCTTGTGTAGGTTTGATTTGTGGTTTCTGAGGACTGCATATTAATCTTCATAATAGAAGTTAATAACTTCAGAAGATAATTAGAATTATTTTCTTTTTGTCACTCAGGCATGCTCTAGCACAACAAAACTTTCATTAATCTCTGAGTGGCTGAAAGGAGATATGCTTGGAGAAAGACTGGTAATGCTGGCAGATGATCTGTGTCACCTGGGTTTAAAACCAATAGCTACCTCACCAGAATCATCGTCTTCAGAAAAATGGACCGTCCTGAGCTTGGTATTGTCACAACACATTAAAAATGGTAAACGTATTTTGTTACCAGAATTCTGGAAGTTTAGGTGTAGAGGAGCATCAGGCAGACTCATTCTCTCCAGACAGAAACTTCAACAAACTTGATTCCTTATGGTTCAGTGGTGTCCTAGGGCTGATTTCTCAGTGACTTGGCTGTTTATCTACTTGTAGAACGTGAAGGTACTGCTACGTTCAAGGCATTCATTTAGCGTTGGGTGCTGTGTGACCTGTTTCACTGCATGTTGGGTGAAGTCTAAGAGACCTTCAGGGTTCTTGACTTGCTGACGTAGGTCAGAGTATATGACTTGCAAAAAGATTTTTATGTGTTCTCTCTTCTGAATTTCTCAAGTTCAACTGCTATGAAGCAAAAGGAAAGGCTTTTCATGGGTCAATAACCTATTAAGTGATAGGAATTAAAAGGAAATAAGGAGGAAATGTAAAAGGGTGGTAATTATTTCTGATATATTATTCAGATTAATTAAAACTAAAATGAAGGGATTCGTAGCAGTATGTTGTGATACTGAATGATTAACTGACAAATAAAACTGAAATTTGGGACTAATAAATATAAAAAGTATGTACAGGAAGAACTTCATTGTGACTTTCTTCAATGAACTGTTAAAATTCAGGAATTAGGAACTGTTGTGAGGAAAAACTGAGGACCAATGAATATCGTTGTTAGCACTAGGATGTCAATATCTTGATTATGGTCTGTAGTTTTGGTCACTTCAATATCCTTGTTCACTTAAATGGTTGTTTTTTGTTTGTTTTAAAACTGCAGTAAAATCATAAAATATCCAAAGAATTTGTTAGACAAAATAGATGGTTTCTGTTTAGAATCAAAGGGATGAGAACTCTTCAGCTTACAAAGGGATTTCTTTTTGATAAAGAGCCATAAACTCCATAATTCCTATGAAAAATCAAAGTGGAAGGATCTTCTCATTCTTTTTTAAAAGAGAAGAACCTGATTTTTCTATGTTTAAAGCCTGAGGAAAGACATAGGTATGCTGCTTCACACAGTTGATAATTAGTGGAACTCAGTACAACAGTAAGCTGTGGAGTTTGTGTATAAATGGAAGTAGCCTACATAGATTCATCCAGAAAGGGACTGATATTTATAGAAGATAGATCTGGCTGGGTTAATTATGTCCAATGTTCAGGTGGAATCTCTGGCTCACAATGGGCTGCTAGAAATTAGGAAGACAGAGAAGGGTTAAAGGTATCATCCTGCATTTGCTCTGTTCATATGTTTCTTACCTAACCTGGTTTAGATAGAGAAAGGATATTTGACTATATGGATACTTGGCTACATGATACAAGGTGGTTGTTGAGTAAGAATGAGAGGTTAGGTATACATAAGACTGAAACTACTTGGTACTTGATTTTTGCATGCTATATTAGTAAATAAAAAGCATGTAGGTACATATTGATATTATGTCTTTGAGATATCATTTGTCAACTTATCAAAGCTCATTGTTCTTTTCTTATTCCTAATAGAATCTTTGATTGGTGAAACTTATGTCGAAAGGATTATCGATAAACTTCAGGCAGCTCTGTCTAAAGCTAAGGATCTTTCAGAAGCTGGAAATACCGAACCATCAGTGTCTTTTATCTGTGATGTAGCCTCAAGCTTTTTCAGTTCAGTTAAAGGGTGTTTACTGATGCCATCCTCAGAAGACTTACTGCTTACCATCTTCCAACTGTGCGCTCAGAGGCAGGATGCTACGCATTTAACAGGTGATCTGAAAAAAGAATTGTTTCTGACCATGTCTGGTTTTATACTGTTATTTTTTTCAGTCATTTTACTTACCTCTTAGGTCTTGTTGTGAGATGGATTATCAGCTAGAGGGGTGAAAAAAAAAAATCACTCTTAACCTCAGATAAAATATTACTCGTGTATAAGAGTTAATACAAAATTGTTCTGCAGCTAGGAATTTACATATTTGCTCATGACAGTGATCATGTGTAATAACGTAGAAAAAAGAATTCTCTTCTTGCTCTAGCACCATTAGTCGTGTGGTCATTGCTTTAAGATGCAACTTCTTATTTTTTATTTTTTTTTTACAATAGATTTGCTTGTATGCAAGTTAAAGCACACTTGGATATCTGGTGTAAACTCACTCGTCCGTCATCTTCGGAGTATGCAGAATCAGAGCACCTTTTTGCATAAATCTGCCCTGTGGATCAAGAATCAGATTCAGTCTTCCTCTTTGGATGTCAAAAGGTAATTGTGATGTGCACGTCCATGTCATAGTATGTTGTTCCCCAAAACAAATGGAGATCAAACCTATACAGTTCCATATTTACTTGGCATCTGTATTACTTAGAATTTTTTAAGCCCGCCAGAGGTGGGATCTGTGGCTTAAAAGCGTAGTTAAAATATAGCATGTAAATAGCATTGTCTGTTGTATAAAACAAGATTTTGCTGGATAGTGCCAAACTTGTTTGCAGCATTTTTGTTTTTCTCAGCCTTCAGGTTTTGATCTCTGCAGTCAGTGATTTATTGTCTACACTTCTGGAAGCTGACAGACAGTCTGGATGTCTTGTGGGAGCTTATGTTGAGCACGTTATGCCCAACAGAACCGAATGGGAGACATTGCGTGAGTCTCTGTCTGCTGAGGTATGAATACTATAATTGACTTTCACACCGTAGTTAACCTTACCTGTCTCCAATTGCATGGCACTTCAGGTGTGATTATACATACCAGCATGTGTCCTGTGGTTCTTTTTGGCCTCTGGTCTTGCTGTAGGACAAAATCTATATGCTTATGGCCCCATGAGTACTGCTGGAGATGAGCAAAATCTGTGCAATTATACTTTTCAGCATGAAACATCAGCAACTTACTTTACAACTCTGAAACTTTGTCTGATAGAATATATCCCATGAAGATACTCTATAAGTAAACTAATGCATAACATTATTTCTTGTGAAACACTAATATCTGCAGGGTAACTTGATGTGTTGATTGTAAATGAAATTCTGGCATGACTAGATTGGGAGAGAGAAATAACTTTCTGTCCAATCAATCTTCAGTAACCCTATTTTTTTGGTAAGATGTATATTGTTCTAAAGGTACGTATTTATTTCTGAGGCAACAGTGCAGTCTCAAGTAACCGATGTGGATTTGTTTCTTATGTATTTGAGCAGGTGATCCTCAGTGTTATGCTCTTGGTGTAAAATTCTGTTTTCTGTGGTTAATTTATAGTCATTGTGAATCTTTAACATTAAATAGATCATTCATCTTCCGTGTATCGTTAAGATGTCAATTATTTGTTCATAAACTTTTTATGCACGTGTTACAGTGGATGCACAAACCTCTTTTGGAAGGAAAGCTGAGTATGAATTGTGAACATTTGGGATCATGTGTTAAGCTATGTGGCACAACTAAACTTCCAGGACATCTGTGTACTTCAGCCTTATTAAGTAAAATGGTGCTACTTGTACTGGAAAATGATCTGGTGAAGGGAAATGAGGATGCTGAAAGAAAGAAATATGACAATATAAGTAAGTTACAGTGGTAAAACTTAAAGGAATTTGATTTTGTAGTAGTTCTAATTGTCAATTCAGGATGATTTAGAATTGAATAATTAAAGTTTGGCATATGAGTATCAGAAACATATATATTTTTGCTTTAGGTCTCCTTTAGGTATGAGTGTGTACTTATACTTCTAGGGCCTTTTGCTTCGAATACATGCTATTTCAACAGCACTTTCATTTTAGGGAAGTTTGAATTTACAGTGAATCTCAAAGTTGTTCCTTGCCAAAGCATGTATGGTGCATTGGAGTGGGCGGACAACAGTAGCTGTATCCATGCCATCAAATAAAGGCCTTGAGCATTTAGTTGTAACTTTTCTGAATTCTGTGGGATGAAATTTAATTTCCTTTGATTTATAAAAATGTAAGATCAGAAGAAAAGTGTAATTGTTTAGTGTAGGTCTTTGTAAGCCAATTTAAGAAAACAACAACAGCAGTAAAAACAACTAACCACGTGCTAGCTATCTATTTAGTTGTGTGCTTTCGTTTGTTTCTGTTCCAGATTTAGATCTTGATTGCCTTGTCTGAAGGAAAAGTATATTTAAAAAAGAAAGTTATGGAGAGGATGTAAAGTTCTTGTTGTGCTTGATTTCCTTTAAAACTTCCTGTACATCTATGGTAGTTTATTCTTGCTTTTTCTTCTTTTATGTTTTATGATGTAATGGCAAATAATCCAGTTTGTGCTCTGAAGTATCTGAGATTGTGTACAAATGTTGTCATCCTAATGCACTGCAAATATATTAAAACAACCCAACAACAATAACAGAAACCAGACTTCTTAGCTATCCATTGAATATACTCAGCAGTTGCTTTTGTTGTTTAATTAGTTGCAGAACTGTTGTATTCATTACAATGGATTGAAGAGTTGGAAAATCCTCCTTATCTGCTTCTGGAATATCTTCATATGTTAGAAGAAATGCACATCACATATGAGAAGTTCAGTGCGCTCAGTAATACAGCTAACCTTCAGCAAACAATATTTGATAGGTACGTAAGAACAAGTAAAACCCCAACCACAGTACAGCCCTTAGCTCTGTCTTTACACTTCGCAGTGTGTAGAGAATTTACTGCTAAGCTCTGCTGTTTAATGCTGTAATGTTTCCTTCTGTATATTGCTTCATATTTCTTCCAAATGCTTGTGTTGTGAACTGTTTACGTATAGTATATGTTAACCAGGGTCTGTTTTCTTCTTTTGAAGGTCAGAGGAACATGGAAGACTCTGGTCCTTAACCATGGCCAAAGTGATTTGTGGAGAAAACGCTGTATCCTGTGAGATGAAAAAGCTTTTTAAGACAAGCGAAGGGTATCTAAATGCTGTTGCCTGTGATCTCTTAAGCAAAATTTACATTGCAAATATTGATGATGTTAAATGATATTGATTCTGATGATCAGTATCTGAAGACTGAAAATTTGGTTGTATACGTATGTGATACGTAAAAATGAAACACTGTATAGTGTGTGGGATTAGCTACATCACAGGATATTAAGTGGCCTCTAGATCAATATTGAACCAGTTATCATTTTGTTTACTAGTTAAAGTTTTGAGTTTATTTTTGATGTTCTGCTTGTTTGAATAGGTTTCTGCCATTAACAGAGGGCAGACTGCATACACTTCAGTGCCTATCACCTTTTTTAAATGAGGAAGAAAAGAGAGAACTTGTTTTCCACTGCGTGGCCAAACTTATGACATGTACACAGACAGAGCTCTCCAGTACTGATGGTTAGTATGGTTTTCTACCTTGGCGCACTTCGTTATAATTTAAGAACATTATTTGGTAGTAATGTTTGCTTCTATGTGAATTAACTATAATCATATCAATCTTACTAGAAATGAGTTTGTATGCACATTTCTTCTAGACTGTTTGGCACTGTGGTTTTCTGTCTTTTTAAGGGCATACAGCTGTGCATGCCTGGTCCAAAATTAGAACTTAAAGATTAACAATATCACTCAAAAGAATTTTGATACAGCCTTCTTGTTTGCTCTGTCTGATTTGGACACATTTGCAAACACTGGAGTTTTCATCATTTAGGCTTTACGTAGCATGCAAAATAATTCTATTGCTTACTGGTAGTGCTGTGACTAGTTTTAGTGAGAACTCCTTTGAAGTTCATCTATAGTTTTTGAGCAGTTCATATAGTGAATGCCACATCATGTGCTGAGTAAGAACTGCTGTACATGCATCTCTAACAGCTTTTGAAAAATTCCTTAATGAGGTAATTGAGATGGGTTATAATTGCTTTCAGTGTCCTGTAGAAAAAGAGCCTTCTATCCTCTCTTGGTACTTTTTTCCTGATTTCTTGCACATTGTCTTATTGACTGGTCTACATTAAAAAAAAAAAAAAAAAAAAGGGGGGGTTTATTTGTATGTTTTGTTTTTTTAACAGGACCACACTTAAACTGAAGAAAAAAAATCTCTACAGCCATTTTAAACTGTTGACATCTGTCCCTTGGTAGTGTTCTTGTGTTTTCAGATGAGGTCTTTCAAATGAATGTCCTTGAAGTATGGAAATCTTCAGTGTTAGTTTCATGCAGCAATTGAAGGTTTCCATAATGCTTGTTCTTTAGGCTTAGTTTGTTGTGAATCTTACACGAGCTTCTTGGCTCTTGGTTTGAGTGTTTGGGTTGGTTATAGTACTTGTAATTTAATAATGGCATCTACAGGTTAAGTGTTAAAGAAAATAGCTTAGCTGCTGTCCAAACTCCGTTATGATATCAAGTGTCCAATCAATGCACATTCTAATGTTTGCCTTCATAATTAATGCCTCCTGAGGGATAATATTTTTATTGTGTCGTAGGAGCTTTTGGGTGTCTCTCCATTTTGAATTCCTGCTTGAATGAGAAAAGTTTTGGCTGTGATCACCTCTTACCGGGAGTACTAAAAATCATAATATCTTGGAAAAATGATAATGAGGACAGCTTCCTCTTTAGCTGGTGGGTACAACTTTGAGATAATTTCACTGTTTCTTTTTCCCAGTTTCTGAAGAGCTTAAAAATATGGGGTGGTTGTGAACTCAAACAAGACCAAGAAAATAATAACTTAAAGCTGTCATCCAGCATTTTAGTACTATACTTATAAGTTTTTGTTGAACTGCATCTTGCATTTTAAGATTGCTTTGTGTAAGTATCTAGTAAGTCATATTGAAGGGAATTGTCTGAAGGTAAGCATTTGTAAGAAAGTCAACCTGACAGTAAATCTGTAAGCAATGCTGGAAAACTGGGAGCACTTTCAGGTTGTTTTCAAAGCATACAGAACTGACCAGTTTTGCAGGAGTAGCTGAACATTCAAATCAAAACTGTGATTGCTTCAGATAGGAGAAAGACACTTAAGTTCGGTATCAAAGTTTTCTAAAATTTTGGACCTGACATTGTAATTTGGAAAGCTGAATTTCCAGCAGAGAATAAAAATGTACCGGTATTTGTTTGAATAGTAAGAAAAATCCGGCCAACGCCTATTGTAAATCATTTACAGTACTGGGACTATTGAGGGCTTATATTTTAAGGAAGTTATTAATTAAAAAAGAGATCTGTTTTTCTTGCACTGATTTTGTTAAAATTGCTACGTTTGCAGTTTACAGTTGTAGGAATCTGTTATCTGTTAAAATAACAAAGAAATGAGCAAGTATCTCTGATCATCTGTTTTGTACCTGTTGACTGATGGTTAATGTAGTTAACTGGTGGTTAATGTAGGCTTCTCATTTTGAAAGACAAAGTGTCTAAAGCACATAGGGTAGAGAGCCTGGTACAAAACTAGTGTGTCCCAATTGGAGAGGCAATGAAACTAATACTTTCAGTTACAACATGACAGTACGTAAGCTTGAGTTGTATTTTTATTTCAGCAATCTGAAAGAGACAAGTGCTCAGTTGCTTGGTTTCAACATAGAGATGATCCGCTACCTTCCCTTATTGCTGAAGTATTCTACAGCTCCTTTGGCTGATAATGAATGGGACTTTATCATGTGCTCCATGCTGGCTTGGTTGGAGGTAACGTGAAAGAGAGTATTACTAACCATTACACTGCAGTTTATAACGCAATCCTTTTAATGCTCTTGGAACATAATAGGCTAATTTAGGCTGGGAATGGGGAGCAAAGAAGGAGGAATTTCAAAATTAGACTAGGAAACAGCTATGTTTTTATAGGTCTTTTTTTGTCCTGCAATCTGGAAATGTAGGTGTGGTCTAGGTACAGTTTTATGTTTGGAAAAGTGAGATAATTTCACTTTGCATTTTTGGCTCACCTGGCTGCACGAGTGCAGTGGAAAAGCTACAGATGCATACATTTCTTTGTGAGTCCACTTGGTGGCAGTTTTAGCCTATCGTTTTAAAGAAGGTCATATAAGAGAAGCAGTCTAGAATTATAAACATTGGTGAGACTTAGAATTTCATTTCAGCATGTCTTACTAAAATACAGATTACATTTTCAAACTCTTAAAATAGTTTATAAAATAGTCTTTGCAATTGAGTCTTATGTGCAGTAGTACTTTGGGCTATCGGAAAGGAATGTAAAACATCTCCTGTAAACCAAATATTATTATGAAGTCTTTCTCTTTATTTTTTTCTTCCTAGACAACATCAGAAAACCATTCACTCTACCATGTCCCACTCGTGCAGATTTTTGCCTGTGTCAGTTGTGACCTGGCATCTGCCCTCAGCGCTTACTTTGAACCTGCAGCTCATAAGTCTACTGAAAACCTTCCTGTGAACTTGGTCAGTGAATGGAAAGAATTCTTTTCTGAAGGAATTCACAATTTGCTGTTACCTCTGTTTGTGAAAGTCACAGGTGAGTATATGGTAACTGGCAAGTAGGCCGTTGGCAGTACATAATCAAGCTATTCTGAAGTAGAACTTGATGGGCCACATTTTTTAGTTCATAGGAATATGATGTTATAAACATAATATTATGTTTATAGTTTATAAAAGTAAAATTGTACTTTTCAACATATGCTAGTTAGTAAAGTAATTGTATTGCATTGGTTTTAAGGTAGATTTTTATAATTGTGTAGTCTGAGTTGTTTCTAGTTATGCTTGTTTATCACAGTATCCATACACTCTGCATTGCAGCTTACCTGTCTCCTTTTTATACAGGAGAAACAAAAACTGCAGCCGAAGGCTCTTTTCAGAACTCCGTATTAACATCTTTGGGTGAAGCTCTAACTTACATCTCGAAGGACCAGTTGTTAAACCATAAGCTACCAGCAAAGTTTGTTGCAGGCCAGAAAACAAATCTTCCAGATAATCTACAGACTCTGTTAAATACATTATCTCCGTTGCTGCTTTTCCGGGCTAGATCTGTACAGGTTTCAGTCTACCACATGTTGTATAAGTAAGATCAACAAAAGTCTCATTCTCTTCACTTCCTTCTCCCTTATTTATTTATTTTTAAAATATGCTCCAGAACAGGCACTTAAATGTTTAGCAAATTGATATGCCGTTATGGGGAAAAAAAATGCTTAACTGGACAACGTGTTCTGGATTAGAACACATGGTGTAAAGCCGTGAATGCTAAATTTAACTGTCAAAGTAAACTAAATAGATACAAAGAAGTTTTGCTGCAGTACATGAAAATAGTCTTATTTTCTATGCCAAATTTAAATACGTATTGTTGTAACTGTAAAGTTATTTATTTTTAGCACTTGTTTTAATACTCTCAAAATCCTGAAATGTAAACTGAAACATTCCAGGCTTGATTTAGTAACCACGGTATTATTAAATAGTCCAACCCTCTTATTTTCACTAATTTAGATAAGAAAATGAAGAAAGTAAAGAAAAACATATTGTGTTCTTGTGAACTTTTTTTGATATCTCTAATATGAAAACAGTGAATATGCAATTTAAAGATTGCTATGTGCCTTTGACTGTTCAAAATGCAGACAGCAAAGCAGCTGACTGGAGCATCAGAAGCTACCGTTTTACTGAGGCATTAAGTTGTAAGAGCTTTGTTCTGAGATGGAGATGTTTCGTTTAGTATGGATTCGGGTGTTTACGTGCTCCTTGGCTATTGTCATTCAGGAACCAACTTTGGATGACATGATTTAAAGATTTCATGATGTTATTAAAAAGCAATTGCTTGATTTTACTCATTGTCAATAGTATTGGCACTGATAATTAAAAAGCTGTGCATTGGATACAATAGCAATAACTAAAAATTAAATCTGATTTGTTTTCCATTTTTCTATAGGTTAATGCCTGAATTGCCTAAATTTGATGATGAAGATCTCAAGTCCTATGGTGATGAAGAGGAGGAATTAGCATTGTATGTATTTTTTCCTCATGTTTTTTTTTTTTTAATACTGTTTTTCCTGTTATTATTTATTAAGGAGTTGAGAATCTCAGCATAATAGTTGTCTATCAGAAGCTGTTAAAATGAAAAAATGACACATTTATGACAATAAGAGTTACGAATATTGAAAATCTACAATATAGTTGATTACATCTATATTTTTTTTTTTTACTAAAACTGGAAACAATATTTGTAATTGTTTACTGGATCCAGTTACTAAAGTAATTGGACTATGTATGTTCTATTGTAAATCTCAAGAGATGTTTAAACTGGATTGCTGTGTGCATTTTCTAGCTGCACCAGTAGCTTCAACTTCCTCGATTATTTCTTTCAGATAAACTTATCCACATAACAAATTAAAAATGTCCAAAATTGGAAGCGTTGTATATCGATTGAATCTAAAGAAGTCAACAATTCGAGTAGGGAATAAGATAATTGATTTCTATTTATTTACCACAGTTCAATGATTTAAAACACATTATTAAACAGAGCTGAAAAAGGTGTTATAATCCGTTGCCAAAACCCACACCCATCATGTTAGTTGCGCCATTGTTGGTGTACTTGACTAAAGAAAGAATTTAAGCATTCCATGATGGGGTTGAAATCAGCTCAGCCATAGACCAAATTCATCCTTTCAGAATGTGAAAAGCATTCAGTTTATATCCTTCTTCTAAGAAGGAGAGAGACCAACTGTTATTTACAGGAGAAAGAACTATTAAGATGTAGCAGTGATGTGTGAATCTGAAAATAAGTTTTCCTGTAATGAAAGACCTCTTCTGTGTTCTGCATACGTTGCTTTATTTAAAGGATGCTGGGAAGACTGTGAATATAAATTCAAATAATGCTCTGCTAAAGTTTTCAGTTTACTATGCCAGATAACATTTTTCCATAGATCACCTCCAGCAGCTCTTATGTCTGTCCTTGCCACTCAAGAGCTCTTGCTAGAAAACATCCTAGAATGCATTCCAGTTGGGGAGTTTGCAGTTATTCAGCCCCTGAGCGATGAGTTCTGCCTTGTTCTAGGATACCTCCTCACTTGGAAGTTGACATTAACCTTCTTCAAAGCAGCTTCTTCTCAGGTATATGCTCAGTCTCTTTCTTTTCACATTTCTTTTTTTTTAGTATGTTTACTTGATTTGGCTATTGAAATTTTATTTGGCCTCTTTCCTTTAATTGTATATCGTCCTACTTTCTTTGAACTTGGTGGGATTCTGTTCCAGTAGCATCAGTAGCTCTAGATGTCTCTCAGGGTTATCAATATTAGAGTAATAAATTTTAAAATTCATTAATATGTTTTTTTTTTGTGCTGGTTTTAAACAAGCTCGTGACATTTTATGATCTTCAAGTCACTCAAAAGGTTACTAAGAACTAAATCACTCTTCTAAACACTTATCCTGAATCTCAGAATGGCTTTTCCTCCCTGTCGAAACATATTTATATTATTTGCAGAGTAAGCTTTTTATTCTCATCTTCGTTTTTGTTGTTTTTCTTATTTTTGTTGTTGTTGTTGTTTGTTTCTTTGTTCAAACATCATCAGCTGCGAGTTCTCTATTCACAATACCTTAGAAGAACTAAAAGCTTGAACAAACTGCTTTATCACTTGTTCAGGCTTATGCCTGAAAACCCTGTCTTTTCTGGGCTGACTTCAGAAGTTCCAAATAAGGATACAAAAACTTTCTTCACCGAAGAGCTTCATTTAGATGTCAAAGGTTAGTAAAAATTATATTTGTGTATTTGAGAGAGTTTTGATACCTGTCAGGCTTTTTTTTTTTTTCAAAGTACCTGTATAGATGTTGATATATCTATTGATGTACCTACAAAGATACCGTGCTATCATTTCTTAGTCTTGTGCTTGAACATCACTGTATGTTGCTAAGCTGTTCATCTGGATGACAAGTAGGCAGAAATAGGGTAGTTTGGGGAATTAACACCACAACATTCTGAGAGAAAGATTTCCCTCATCACAGAATCATAGCATGACTTGGGTTGGAAAGGACCTCAAATGTCATCAAGTCCCAGTCCCCCTGCCACAGGCAGGGTTGCCAGCCTCTAGATCAAGTACTGGGTCCTCTCTTTCTACACTTCTGTAGAGCACTGCAAACTTCCAATGTACTCCAAACATCACTCCAAAGTAAGCAGTTTGTAATTTCCAGAATGTAAAATTATTTTGATTTTTGGGTATTCTACCTAGTGCTAATCCTCTAAAGTCAGAAGATGCTTTTCTAGCCATTAAGCGTTACTCTGAGAAACAAAGAAACAAGACGGATGGAGAAAAGTGTATTCAAACAAGCAGTTGTAGTAAGAATTAGAGAAGTAAACAGTATTTCAGTTTCCACACTTATATTGATATCAGGTGGTGTAGAGGAATCAACATTTGTGAATAATATGTTAGAGTATTTTAATGTCCTTTTTTTTCTCTCACAGGGACGGGAGCCCTGTCATCCCAGATCCCCCATTTGGCTTGTTCTGTGTATCATATAACACTGAAAGACTTGCCAGCCATGGTTAGGCTTTGGTGGAATAGCTGTGAGAAACGTGTCTTCAATGTTGTGGATAAATTTACAAGCAAGTATGTCAGCAGCGTGCTTTCTTCACAGGAAATATCTTCTGTTCAGACTAGCACACAGCTATTTAATGGCATGACGGTTAGTAAGACTTCTTGTTCCTTTTTTTTATTTTACTTTTTGTAGAACATGAAAGAAATGCTGTTTCTTAACTATTACAGTATTTTACATGATTGCATTTTAATATTCTACATGGCTGATGAGAACATAATTTAGCTTGCTATTGACATAGTGTTTGTTTATGAGTATTCTGTCTTGAATGAGTTTGAAAAGAGTGGGTTTTATGAATGTTGGAAAAGCAGAAGAGGTAAGTGGAAGATTTTGCTATCAGTATATTACTTTCTGGCTCAGTAAAAAGATAATCAGCCATTAGATTGAAAAATGACTGTTAATTTCTCAGGTTGCCAAGAAACGAGTGAATTTTTTCTCTATTGAGAAAAATATTTTTTTAGTCTTAGAAAATTATTTAATGTTTGTAGTACTTATGGGTCTTATATTTTAAGAAGGCTAGAGAAGGACGTGCAGCTCTGATTGTAGAGACTTTTAATATTTGCATTTTTTCATAGGTAAAAGCTCGGTCTGCTACACGGGAAGTCATTGCTACCTATTCAGTTGATGATATATTTATTGAACTAATAATACAGCTTCCATCAAATTACCCGCTGGGGTCTATAACAGTTGAGAGTGGAAAGAGAGTTGGTGTGGCTGTTCAGCAATGGCGCAACTGGATGCTGCAGTTAAGCACATATCTTACACATCAGGTGAGTTCAGAGAAGGCCTCTAGTGTTGAGAGCATACAACAATATTCCTAGCAGGATACTATTTAGATTTATATAACGCATCTCTTCAGATCTCAAACTTCTTTATAGAATTGGCTACCACCTGCTTTTCTCCAGATGTTAAAACAAAGAGGGAGGTAAAATTATCTGCGTAGTTAGTCCTAAAAAATCCATAGCCAAAATTTGAGAACTATAAGGTCTCATAAGGCATGGGCCGGTAGTCACAGCATGCGGCAATGCCATCTCAACTATAGTTTGGAAAATATATATATATATATATCCCTGAGATTGGTGATTGCTGAAGCTGCATCATCCGAGTTTAGAACAAAAGAGAGAAAACGGGGAATTAAAGTTCTGAATTCAAAAGTGCAGTCTCTTTTTTCTTTTTCTTTCTTTTTTTTTTTTTGGTGAGGATTGTTTGTAATTCTAAAGATTAAACTACTACCTGTAGTTCATATGTTGGTTTGGTAAATTACTTAACCGCATGTTGCCAACAACTTGATTTTAGAGTCTTCAGGTTTCATTTCCTTTATGTGCTTAAGTATAACAGTAAGAATATTCTGAAGGCATTCTGCAATAGTAATAACTGTTTTTCTTCTGTTAGAATGGAAGTATTATGGAAGGCCTATCTCTGTGGAAAAATAATGTGGATAAACGTTTTGAGGGCATCGAAGATTGCATGATCTGTTTTTCAGTCATTCATGGTTCCAACTATTCTCTGCCCAAAAAAGCTTGCAGAACATGCAAGAAAAAGTTTCATTCAGCTTGCTTGGTAAGTATCTACACTAAATCCTTCTAAATAGATGAAGTATCCTTTAATAGTTTGAAGAAGGTAGTTCCACTGCAGTGCCATCAATTCTCCATTGTGTTGCTGGAGTATCTGGGATTAAGTGAATTCAAAATAATTTGCATGAACTCTATGCGAAGATGCAATGAGGGAGGAATTCTACTCTGAAGAGTTTCCGTGTTCACTAAAATGTAAGCCATTACATCTGGCTTGGGTGGAGCAAGAGCATCTTGATGTTAGCAGCTTGGATAAGGGAGGAGAAGTTAATCTATGCAGCATGCTCTTCATCTGATCTGCTAATCTGGATAATTAACTATATCCAAGATGTCATAGGCATTTTTGTATGGTTACTGAGTATGCTGGAGTATGTTGACACCTGTATTGCCATAAAAGAGCGGAATTCCTGCTGCTTTGAAAACACAACTTTTGGCTAAAATAAGACTGGACAGGAATTACTTTGTGCATGTCTTTGGTTATTGTTTGTCTTTAGACAAAACGTATAACGTATACACATGCAGTGTATGTGTATACACACATTCAAATGTGTACATATATACACACTCACGTATATATGTAAGGGGAATGGGCTTTCTAACTGTTGTGTTAAGTAAAATTAGTGTTTTGATAGTTAACTTCATTCACTAGGTAGTGCTTATCACCAGTGACAAAACAATGCTCTTGATACTTAGCTTGCATTCAAATGTTAAGCTGTCATATTTCTTTTTCAGTACAAATGGTTCACATCCAGCAACAAATCCACCTGTCCACTTTGTCGAGAGACATTCTTCTGAAATAAAACGGTCTGTCTTCTTTCTGTGAACTAAGTAACACATGAAGAAGAGGCAATAAACTGTGTGTTGAAAGAAGCAAGCTACTTGGAAATAATGTCTATTACTTAAAATTCTTGACTGTTGGGATATGGCACGTATTTACCTCGGGACTGTTTTTTGTAAAAGTTTGAAGAGTCGTCTTTGATATAAAGAAATCTATATAAGAATAATTTATTTTAATTTGTATATTTTTAAGGTATTAAGAGATGTTAAAATTTCCGAAATGATGTAGTTATGTCTGAAAAGCGGTGTTTAAGCCACAGCATAGTTGATTAAAACCTCTTATTTTCAGTGTCACGGTGGCATGCACTTAAGGCCAGATCATGCCTATTAATATAACAGGTGAGTTTAACATTAGTGGCATAAAGACTTGATTTTTTGATTATAGTATATGTGGGTTCACAATAGTTTCTCTTATGGGGGAGGTAAAAAAATAAATTAATTTTGCAGTTAAACATTGGGGCATGGATTCAGGGCGATAACTTTCTGTTGAAGTGTAAAATTTAAACATAGCATGCTCTAAATTAACATTTATAAATTGAGCTTTCACCTTTAATTGTCTTATTTTCTGAAAAAACCTCAGCCATGCAGCACTCGAAAACCATGAAAACCCTGAAGTTTAAGGTGGTAGAGAGAGCACTGTCATTCTTGCATGACAATGAGAAACACTGCCCATTTATTGCAGATTGGCTTTTAAGAAGACATGCACACCAATCTATTCTTGTGTTGTCATTATTTCAGTTAATGTCTTCGTTAGCTGAGGCATAAGCTATGACTGAATTTACCATGTAATTCTAATGTCCCATGATAATAAGGGCTCTAAATGAACATGATAGATGTGTCAGCATTTAACACTGTCTTCATTCCAGTAGTCTTTTATCATGTTGTTTTTTGTAATAGCAGTAGCATACTAATATATTCCAACTTGGATGGTGTGGCATGGCACATGCCTTGGAAAACTCAATAAAAGGAAAGGAATGAATGAATGTTGTTACTCTGTGTAGTTTCTGGATTGCCTTCTCTTCCTCTGTGTATTAAACTTCCAGAAATTAATAGTATAACTTTTCAGATAGTTTCTGGCATACTCAATCGGCTGTACCTCAACAGCTGATTGCTTTAGGTGCTCTGTTCACTCAACATTGGTCCCTTTTGAGATGGCAACTTTAGAAGTAATTTTTAACTGTTAAATCTTTAACAGCTACCACTGGGCTTCCAGAAGAGAAACTTTTTTTTTTCTTTTTTCAAGAGGGAAGGGGAATATTTCACAATTGGTATTGAAAAGGCGCAAACTCATTTAATACGGATTAAAGGAGTAAGCAGTGTTATTTTCCAAATTACTGAAACTGTGGTTATTGTCGTATCACTGTTTTAGGTAAGACTATTTTATCTGACTTAATTGCAAGTTTGATAACTGTTTTGAAGGTCAACTGATGTTAGCCAGGTATTGCTTGAAAAGAGTCACATTGGTGAGGGGTCTGGAACACAGGTCTTATGAGGAGTGGCTGGAGGAGCTGGGATTGTTCAGTCTAGGGAAGAGGAGGCTCAGGGGAGACCTTATTGCTCTCTATAACTACCTGAAGGGAGGTTGTAGTGAGCTGGGGGTTGGCCTCTTCTCTTGTGTGACTAGTGATAGG
>PPHD01000463.1:0-64662 GCA_002909625.1 Bambusicola thoracicus | reverse complement strand
CATGTGCTTTCCCTGGAGAACTGCCATCATGAAACATCCTCTAGCACGGATGGCAGGTGGGCCATGAAGTTTCCTGAAGCTCATGAAAAATTGCATGAAACTGTAAAAAAAAGAGAGGATTTACAGCTAATATCCAAGGGACCATATAGGTGCTGTTATTCTAGATGATCACTGTATATCCATCAAGAAATGATGGGTTTAATGATGTCTTTGCTAAGGCAATTTGTACCAGAGGTCAGTGGGTTAACTTTGAAATTGGGCAAAGTGGAAGGAGGGCAATGAAATAGTGGTGCCACCTCTTAGCTCTGAGGTACATATTTGGAAAGAAAAGTCAATCAAAACCACAGAAGGCACTTTGGCTCTAGCTGAGACAGTGGCAGAGAGACTTACGAAGAAATGCGAAAGGCAGGGAAAGAAACTCATTTTAGCATGAGTTACTCACATGGGAACAAAAGATTTGCCCTTCAGGTATGCATTTGACAGACATTGCTAAAAATATTTTCAGGAAAAGATGTGGAAAAATTCTAGGTTTTATTGTATTGAAAACACAGTATATTGAAAACACAGAAGTAGTTTCAAAAATTAAGCAGTTTTTTTTTAAACTATTATTTAGGATATCAAAAAAGAATGATTGCATGTATTATGTTCTCTGGCTATTTCTAAATAGTTTAGAAGCTTTTTTTTTTTTTATCAGTAGTAAAGAGGTGATGAGAAATAACAAGTTTTGAATAAGATGTGCAATACTGTAGTGAGCATGTGAGCCAGTTAGTAACTGTAGTTATTATAATACCAAGATATTTCTTTTTAAGTGAATGACATTTTGCCTACTACTTTCAAGACGCCACACATCAAATGACAGATTAGACTTGCTTGATGGTAAGCACAAAAGAAACGGACATTTAAACATGAATATTATTGGAGCTGTTATAGATATCCTAAGTATTATAAACTATGCATGGCTGAGGATAAAGTTCGATACAGGAAATCAACAGAACAATTCATCATTGAAGTATATATAATGCTTCAGTAATAATAATAATAAAAAGCCAAACTAACAACCTCTTTCGTTTGTACTCCCAAAAATCAAATTGGCTAAAATTCAGAACTCAAATCTCCAGACATTGAGTATTTTGGTTAGAGAACAGCCTGATTACTTACAAGGCTATGGAAGTTTTGCAGGAATACAAATGCATGCCATTAAGATGGTTCTTAACTGAAAGGGTAAGGTCTGCCCGTGTTCCAAAAAAAACCCTGTGATTACTGCTGCCAAATGAGCCCTAGTTTTAGGTACATAATACCACATTTATACAGTAGTGATGCACCATTACTTCTGTCAGAAGAGCTGTGCATCAAAGGCACCACAGAACATTTGATTCAGAGTTTATTCCATTAGGAAACAGAATTTGGCATGAGAAAAATGGAAATGCAATGGAAATATCTTTTGGGAAAAACTTGAAGTCACTTCATGGCAAAGATGTATTTGCTATCTTTTGAAGGTAAAAATTGCATTGGCAGCATATCAAAATGTTTACATCTGTGGGAAAGCTTTTAGCACAAAATTCTGCTCTCACTTGAACAAACTAAAGAAACCACAAGTATAGTAGGAAGTGAATGCTGACAATAGGTATTGCTGTGAGCATAATGTTTGCAATGCAGGAGACAATCCATCTACTGGCATAAGGTTTTAGGTTACACTTTGTGAAGACCATTCACCTAAAAAAAACAATGTCAACAAATGCTACTTCCATTTCCAGAGGTCTCATTCTCATCTCTTAACAGTCTTCTAAATTCCCATCCGTTTTTTTGTTATTCACTGTGCTCCTACAGTTAATTACATTGAGCTATGGATTCAACAACACATTGCAAGAGCATATCAATTCTGTCTAAACATCAGATATTTTAATCTCAAGTTTTAGGCTCTTGCTGGTTTCAATTTTGTCAGAAGCACTTACTCTCATTTTTCCCACTTTTGCTTCTACCTACAGGCCCAGCACAAAGACAAGTGAAAAGTAAATGATCACTGTCTGAGCATGCAGTCAAGGCTTTGATATGGCATAGACTCACAGGTTTAGTCACCTGCATTATCACAGAAAGTATTACATGATTTCTCCTGTTGCATGAACTTTTTACACTTTTACCACAATTCTATTATTTCTCTCCTGATGGGATTGAATTTTATGCATCTGACAAGCTAAATGAGCATTGTTCCTTGTATACCAGTTTGAGACAGTAAGTAGGATCGTTTGATTCCATATTAGTAGCTGCCTATTTTGACAGGGCACAAAACCTAAGAAAAACTATTCTGTAACAGACATTTTTTGCTGGAAAAAGAACAGGAAGAACAGATCAGGAGCTATGAGAAATAAACACGGCTGAGAGATGATCTACAGACATTTGATGAGATGTGTGATGACAGTTAAACTTACATTTTTACATTACTTACTTTGGAAAGGCACTACAGCCTCTACGGTTCTTTTAGGACATCCTGTCTACACAGAAGAGATTGTAAATATGCAAGTTTAACAGTGGAAACAAAGAAAGTATGCCAGTATATAATAAAAGGAACAGATTCTACTACAATCACAGGGTAATTTCTATAAAACAGCTTAATTTTAGATAAGTGTTTTTGTTTTTTTTATATTTTTGTTTCTGATGAAGATACACCATTTTGTCATCCAGGTAAAAATATTTGTTAATGACAAAGTGCTTAGTTTATCAGAATATTTGTAGCATAATTGGACAGCACAGTTAATTACTGAAGTATCTTGTGAATTTGCCTTGGGCAATCTGGAAAGTTTTAACAACAGAATTATCCCACAAACAACAAACTAAATGCATTAATCGTTGTGCTTATGGCCCAAATAGCAGAATAAAATTCCAAAATCTATTTCTCTTAAACATTCTTTTGTATGAGGGATGGAAATAGAGCATTAGTCTTCTTCCCACAGAAGAAGCCAGACTGCATAGTTTGCATACTAATGCCATCAGACAAATAATGTCATTTCATGAAGCACAGAAGTAATTGCCAAATGCCACAGAACAACAACAACCACAACAACAACAAAAACACAAGATACGAATCCAAAAGGGTAATACCATTTCAGAAAAGCTCTTCAGGGGTGTTTTTGTTTACCTCTGCTCTGGAGAGAATTTTGTAGGAAGGCAAAATAGGAAAAACAACTTAAACAAATTAAAAAAATCATTAATGCTGGCAAATAAAAGATTGGGTTTATGTATTAGGTTTCCTGAGATAATGGAATTGATCTGTAAGATCCATAAGAAGATAGCATCTCTTCAGCAGCCATCATGGTAGTCTCTACTGCCTTCAAGAAAACCGTTAGGAAGCCAAGAACATGGGAAGAAGGCAAAGCTGTGGTGTCAAAGGAAGATGTGAGAAAATTTGCTCACCAGCATGAAGAAATGTCTTTCAATTCCAAACCTAAACAGCTTGTGCACTGATCCAATCCTCAGAAACACAATTCTCCAGAAATCAGAACAGGTCTTGTTATAGGCATTTCCTTACATAGGAAACTGGCTTTTGGATCCATATATGCATTGGTATGAATAAGGAGAAATTTGACTTGTCATTTCACCTTTTTTTTTTTTTTTTTTTTTTTTAGGAACAATAGACTTTTTTCAATACAAACAATTGCTCATGCTTATCTGGCAGACATATGCAATATGGTTCAAACAAGTTCAGTCTTTAAGTGGCATAACTAGATAATTTACTAGAGATTTATTATATTTAAATGACAAGAAACCTCACTTCAACCAAATTATACACTGATTTGGCTTTGACAGGAATACTTGATTCTTGTGGGAGATCATGTTCTACCATCAGCCATGAACTGCATCACTTGCTTAGCAATCTTGATAGAAAAGAGTGGTATGCGTAGTAGAAATTTTATTCATGGCTACTGAAAGATTAAATCAGAAAAGCCTCTTCAAGTGGACTTTTACTTTCAGGAGATTTCAGCTGGTTGTTTCAAAATGATTTACATATTTAACTGATTAAAATGCATTAATATGTATCAGTGCCAAAACTGAGTAGTGATGCTGCAATAAAACTGGACTTATTTTTTTAGAATGCTGTACAGAAAGGTTCCTCACTCCTACTCAGGCCAGGTGTGCTGTGACGAGAAGTAAGAGTGAGTCTTAAATGTGTAACAGATTGGAAGGACAAAGCTAATTAGTGATGTGAGCTAAGTATTTAAACATGATGAGAAATGCTAAGACCTTTGTTGACTTTGTGCAAAGCAAGCCACCTAACATTCAGGATGCTTAATTCAAGTTATGTTACACTACTGATGATTATGAAATGGATTTTGAAGAGATTTTTTAATCTTCTTCTGTAAATGCAGAAAACATTGAGACTTATTTCCCACATGAAGTACCGATATAAGTATAGATATACCTTGTGAATGCTGTAAGAGAAAACTTCTAATGAAATGGAAAAAAATTGTATATATTTAAACATTTTTAAGAATTTAGGTTTTTACAATAGCATTTAAAAATGGTGCCATCATTTTTCTTCGTTGGAACGGCTAGAATAATAAAAATGAAAGCAACAGTTTCTTTTTATTTGACATTTCATACATTACTCTTGTACCTGTGCACATATGCTGCATAAATACGTCTTATTATAACAAGGATTTCCTTCACTGTCATTGCAAATAATAGATTGAACTTAACTAAAATTCCCAAATGGGTAACATTTATTCTAAAACAAAACAAAATCCAAAATGGAAAACCTTTTTTGAATGTTCATTTAAGTACAAATACATAAAGCACTGTTTGTAGCATTCTTGTGATTATTCCCAGCTCTTTCTCATATGACCTTTAAGAATGCATGTGCCAAAAAAAAGGATCAGTCTAAAGCCACTGTTTAACAATATTAAATGGGTATTTTTTCCACTGTGCATGAAATTCCAGTTCTGTAGTACTACAAAATGATATCGTGCCCTTTCAGGACAGCTCTAAAGCACAGTGATACAAAGTGCCCTTCTGGGCTTTGATGACTTAGCAAATTCCTCTTTCTAGTAAAAATGCTCAACTGAAATACTCTGGAACCCTTATGCAGACAAAGAATAGGCTTAAAATGTATTTCTTTTGTGGGATGTAATAAATATTTTAATTTATTCTCCCACCTACATCCCCACTGATGATATTTATCAATAGTTTCAGATTTTCATTTTAGAGTTTATCTCTGGAATTTCAACATACTAGGAATTCAACTGATCCTTTAAAATCTTGTTTAAAGCAATGAGCTGTTTGCTGGATCTAAATTTAGTATTCATTATACTTTCTTTTTATCTACACTAAAGATACCAGGAATGGTGTAAAATATATAATTAAGATACCATTAAATAGGTTTCCTACATTGATATTGCCCAAGGAACAAACCGGTTAAGAAACTGGAAGTCAGTAACATAATTCAAAACAGTTATTCAGGTAAATATTACACATATTACATATATTTTATATTTACCTTCATTTTTCTTGATAGTAAAATTTGGATTGTTGACCATTTCAGGAAGAAGACTATACAAGAAATAATGCCCATTTTTAGGATCATCTTTGTCAACAGCACTGACAATCTGAATTACCTATAACAGAAAATAGTCTCATAAATTCACACTCAAGAAACATACGGTATTGTAAAGAACATTTCATTCTATAGGACATATTCTTGCTTCCTTATATGCCATGCAAATTTATAAGCTTGCTCGATTGTTAAAGGTGTTAGATTAAACACTTGGAAAATGGAGACTAGATCTAGCCCATTATATGACTGTTTCCAGAAAGAGGAGGTAGAGAATAAGGAGAGATGGGTACATAAAAGGGGGCAGCAAAAACGGCTGAAGTTTATGGAAGTAATAAATTACTCATTAATAAAGAAGAGACAGAGTGTTTCAGAAATACTATATTTGAACTTTTGAAGAAAACAGGATTTTTTGCCTTAATTTTAATAAAACGTCAAGTATTACTATACTAGGAATGCAGGTGGATTTTTTTTTTTTTTTTTTTGTTAATATCATTATTAGCAAATGATTCCCAGAATAAAGTGATACTAAAGTTATAAAAGGAATGGGTTTGGATAGGCTGAATACCTTTGAATAACTCTGTATGAAGCACCTTGTATGATTAATATGATCAACCACAGCATCTGCAGTGTATGTGCCTCAACTGTCTGCACCATCATTGACATTGTTTACCCCCAGCACTACTCAGAATGATACTGCAGTTGATCATCTTCAAATAATACAAAACTGTATGGAAAAAGAAAGGCTGAAAAAACATTTTAAAATAATCAGTAAAGTGTTCTAATATATATATATATTTTAATATATAGTGCAATTGCATTTCATTACACGGAATGAAATTTGATTTTCTACTGGAGTAGAAACAAAGAAAACTGTGAATCTATATCCAGCACTCAGACATGAATTTCAGCAGTGGTTAGTTCATGCTAGATGGGGTTTATTAGACATTTAATGAGAATTATTGAACTTTGCCATGTTTGTTGAGTTTAACATTTTTGTCTTGTGCATTTATTTCTGTAATGACTGAAGCCATTTACCAATAAGTTCTTGCACAATTAATTTCAGATTACAAAACAGTAAAAATTTCATTTTTAAAGATTAGAACAAAAAATGTAAACAAGCTAACGTACTTAAGATCTTCAAAGCTTCACTAAAAATGCTAGAAATTAATATTTTATACTGGTTTTACTGCAAGAGGAATTATGACTATCAACATGTATATTACATACAAGATAGCAATCAGTACCACACTTTCTCTTCTATGTTCTTCAAATTTCAAAGAAAGAACAAAATCTTACTAGAAAACCACAAGGACCAGAATCAAAACATAAATATTTAATATTATGTATGAAAAAATGTTAGAGCAGGTTCTGATATAGGCATTCATAATTTGTAGGACGTTCTAGGAAGAAGTCTGAGCAGTGAATTCCTTCTTTGCCAAGTCATACATTCTGGACAGGGCAAACTTATGATCAAAAGAGCATTGGAAAAAGCTTTTGGTTAAAAAAGCAGGTCTCCAATGTAATAGCTGCATAATGGATCCTACAGAGATAGGATTTCACCTAGAGTGTGATTAAATGTAAATGGCTGAAAAACTGTAAGCAGACAATGTCCATTCCATTTACAGGTGTGGAACATTTTCAGCTTGCTCCTTGTGGACACATATGGTACTGAAATAGCTGTATGTGTCTGTCTCCAGGTCAGGACCAGGTACCACAAATTCTGCATCTTAGGTTAAGTACAACTTGGAATGAAATTTCAAACAAGTAGTTTTTCGGCACGTATGTTTTAGAATTGTTCAGGTTTTCAAACACTGCTAGAATGTGGCAGCATGAAGGAAAAAGGAAAATGGCACAGTGAAGTACACTTAATAGGCACACTTTTTCCAATGGTTTTGCAATTTAATCTCCACTGTCTACATAACTGTTAATTCTTTCTTGCATTATTATAGACTGGATATTTTCAAGAAATAGAATCTGAATATATATATACATATATGTATATATATGCATATTGTTATAGGAAAAACAGATCTCTCTCAATCTTTCCAATCATTCCCCTCATTGTTTACCAAACCATTTGTTCTCTGAAAATGCACATAACATCATATGCAAAATAAAAGCCTAGTGAAATACTACAGTTGTTGGGTTACATGCATACATAAAAGAATTAAGAGTTAGTGTTCCCATAGCAACCTTATTTCTTTGCATGTTTGCATTAACATGAGGGTTTAAAAAAAAAAAGAAAAAAAAAGAGGAAAAAAGTGTAACTCTATAGATATGAATAAAGTCCAGTAATACTCATGACTACATTCTAGTATGCTGATGAGCACGATCTATCAGTCAGTGCTGTGTAATCATTTAATGAAATATTATTTAAGTAATACTCCAACTCTTGACTTGTTGTTTGTAACACGGTAGAGAAATTTCCTGGGCTGTTCTGCCTTACTTATTTACTAAGATTACTTTTTTTTCTCCATGTAATAGCATGCAGAACAAATGTGTGTTCCATATAACAAAAAAGATCAATACTAACAACCAAAACAAGAACATATTTTTGCACTGCTTATCTCTAAGCACTGGACTGGAAGTTTATACCTCTTTAGCTGTTCAATCTTGAAATTTCTGAAATTATCTCATATAAAATTTCAACTTTGATGTTGTATTAAAAATTCATGTATATATTTGATTCTGTACATACACTTACTGGGAAAACAGCAAATGAGCATATTTTGCTCAACAAGCAACTCAGGATTGAAATTAATAGTTAAATGATCCCTTAGGACAACTCAGCATTATAGTCTGCAAATTTGTGTTGTATTCTACAAAGCCACAGTGAAATAATACGTATAAAAAGATTACCTGTATAATGATAATGAATGATGTAGAAGGATAAATAGAAAAACAAGGTTATCACCAGTGTTATCAATGTATCACAACTGTTACATGTGACTATAAAAAATGGTACTATCTAAAGGTCCTTCCCTATGATATAACTCAACAGATCGACATAGAATATTTCCTAATAATTAGCACACTGTTCCCAACTTTTGATAAAATTGTTCCTCCAACTCTGAAAGCACTTCCGAAATGACGGTATTGTACATGATTATTTTTTAATTACTTTGTAGGTCCATAATACTATGAGCAGTAGATTCATGGCAGAGTTTTTTCTTTACCTTGCACCTAGAGCTGACCCTGTACAAGGATCTACAATGACCTATCTGAAAATTTCTAACATTAGAAAAACCCAATCTAAAGAAATAGATTAGAAGAACTAAATAAAATTGACAGAGGCTGAGAGAGCACTGTATTCTGTTTTATACCTCTCTAGTTACACACAAGTTTACACTCTGGTACATCACTGTCTGTGCAATTGAAGTGTTTGAAATTCTTATATCTTAGTTTTGAGGAAATGGTACTTTACTATGGACCTGAGGACAGTGTGGGAGGAACCAGCAAAACCATGAATGTTCTGGCTTTAGTTAGTGACTTGTGTGAAAAAAGTAATAAAGGGGAAATTATGAGCTTCTTTATTGCTAAATTAGAAGTATTGTACCTTATGTCCAAGTCTTTTTTTCCTAAAACCAACAGAAAACAACCTTCCTTTGTGTGTAAAGGAGCACATGAGAACAGAAAAACACATCTCCTCCCCGACTTCCACTTTGCCCCTCGTCATCTCCTACTGGCTATACTACTGTTACAGGTAGGATAAAACAAAGCATACGCAGCTGGTAACGTTATACATCAACAGTTTTTAATACATTCTGTCACATCACCAGCAGCTGCACTTGCCACTTGCAATTATATCAGAACCCAAAATAGAACACTTAAGAAACTGAACGGGATGGTTCAGTCAACACACATAGGGGCTGCAAGTAGGGTTTCATAAAGGGTTTGGATATAATTCCTTTATGTTGATTCAAATA
The DNA here is from genome assembly GCA_002909625.1 of Bambusicola thoracicus. Classification (NCBI taxonomy): domain Eukaryota; kingdom Metazoa; phylum Chordata; class Aves; order Galliformes; family Phasianidae; genus Bambusicola; species Bambusicola thoracicus. Next base: position 55,191 of record PPHD01000463.1, on the reverse strand, counting down.
CAATTTAAACCTATATTTAATTTTATAAACGTAAATATATTGAAATATCAAAACTTGATTATGCCTTTCTTGTACCTGTAATATTTCAGTTTAAACTTTGGAGAACTATTCAAATTAGGCTTTTGCTCCTGTGTAAAATGGTATTCCTTCTCACATTTTGTAGCTGAGACATACTTTGTTTCTGGAATTCTACATTTTGACTGATTAATAGGATTTATTCCAGAATTTGAATATAGAATACTAAGCGGAAGTAAAACTAATCCAGATACTAAACCCTTTACAGGAGCAAATTTTAAATGACAAATTCAGAACCTAACCTTGGTTACTCTGAACTGCTGCATACTTAGCGTTCCCATAACTTTGTTTGTTTAAAACATTAAATTGCAGAATTGGTGTCACCTCATCCATGCTGTCAGGCAAATACTGAAAAACCACCTATAAAGTTCACACAATAATTCATGCTTAACAGACATCTGCCATCAGAATGAGAGCATAAGAGCTTATGGTAAGTTGAAGATAACATATTGCTTAACACAAGTTGTCCGTAAGTGCTTAAACAAAAGCCACTTTTAGCAGCTTACTCCCAATCATCTTTTATTTTTCAAATAAAAATTTGGTTTTATTACAAATTGATAATGTTGGGAAGGTTTTTCAAGTCTTTTAAGCCATCTGAAAGCTGATGAATATATTCAGAATACACTACGCAGCTCATCTTTCTGAACTCAAGAAAGCTTACGAAATTCTGGATTAAAAAAAAAAAAAAGCATACTCATAACTATTTAGGATAGCATAGAAAACAACTACTCAGCTTCTGAAATCCACCTGAGCTAAACAGAAATCCACTCTGAGCTAGAGGAACTTCAGTACCAACAGTAATTCAACTGTTTCCTGAGAAATGTCTGCCCATAAGGGCACATTTCAATAATCTTTTCAGTGGTTAGAGAGGATTCTTATTTCTTAAGTGACACATGTTTGACACCTTTTTATTAAACAAAAAGGGGTGCTAGAAAGTTAAATTATCAGTAACAATCCAGCCTTGGTAGAGGTAGGTTGTCATATACTACTATAGAGTTGTCATTTAGTACTAGTAAAAGAAAATCATTCCTAACTCTATTGTCAGGTAACCTACTTTAGAAAATAGTGAATTCAATGCCTAACACCCACATGAGACACAGGAATAGTTGGATTAACAAGTCTAGTGTCATGCTGTCAGCTGCTGTTTATTTAAATAAAATGTCACAAGCCAGAAATAAATTAGAAAGTTTCAAAACAGTGAATTGCTGTAACATGCTGTGTTTCTCAAGATGGACAAAAGTTAAATCTCTATTATGCTGCGTTACTTTCTAAAAGTCTGAACATATTCTTGAATTTTCATCTTGCAGTTTATTTGGCATATGATATATTCTTCCCTAAGTCTGTACATTTGTCTTCAAAATAAATGCCTTTTAAGAAATCTGCTTGATTTCCTTTGAAAAAGGCTACAAAGGTTAAACCTTGCTTTTGAAGTCTAGCTACGTGTATTTCACCTTGTTGGGTGTTGTATACATTTCTCTGCTAGCACTCTAATTTCATCAAATTATGACGCAAATAACCTGCTAAATCAGTTTTCTTTCTCCTCTGAGATATAAGGAAAATCTCAAGCTCAAGTTTTCCAACACTCTGTCCCTCTGTAGATACTTCAAACTCAGTTACAAATCACTTGATTTTCCATCATGCTCTGTTTGGCTTTCTTGATTTCTTTTTTCTTCCCAATTATCTTAGAAAAGTGAGTAAGAATTAGATAGACAGAGATTATAACTTAGACATAGGCAGGGGGGAATGGTTTGATTATTTTAAGCATTACTCCTAAATTATATATGGGACAAGCAGCAATTTAGTTCATTCCCTGAGATCCAGGCTGGATTACACTTTTAGCTATTAAAGTACATGAACTTATGAAGTGATGAGCTCCATCAAAAATACTGGAAACAGGGGAAGCTTACAGACACTCAGCATTTTTTCTGGATATTGTCTCAAGATACGAACCTTTACCTTAAAATCTATACTTTAAAAATATATATGTCCATATATAAAGAAATGTATCAGAGAATATGATTATAGATATATCTTACAGGAATGTTAACAGTATGAACAATAGGCACATATTTTAGGATTAAAGATAAAATGACAGGGAGAAACTACACCCCATTCTAACATTCTAAATTATACAACACAAAAAACATGGAGATATTTACTTGTCCAGGCTTCCCATTCTCACATAAAAAGGCTTCATGCTCTGATGCAAACTCAGGAGCGTTGTCATTTACATCAAGAACTTTGATAGTAACAGGCACCCGGGACACTTGACTGTGGTTCCCTACGAAAAGAAATCATAGCATAAAAGGTAAGTATATTTGGGTTTTATATATGAATTCTTAACTAGAAACCACATTCTTCCTGTCCTTTCTTAATTGAGTTGTCTTATCTGTAATGGATCACAGAGTTGGAGCATGAGATAAAGAAGGATGGCCAGTATTTTGTGGCTGAAAAGAATAAATACATCCCTACTGCAAACAGCATTTGTTGGAGATTATCTCCATGAAGACCTTTCTTGGACTAAATTGGTAAGATTTTTCTTTGATGAAGTTTGTATTGTTTTATTGATAAAGTCCATTATGCATGGAAAAGGGAAGGCTGTAAACAACATAGATTTATTTCTTTGTTTATCTTTCACAGAGCACGGAACACTTTAGTGTATTAGTTGTTCTGACTGCACATCTATTATTTCTTCATTATAAATACTACTAATGTGGAAACACACAGCAAGAAAGGAACTGCAGATTGACAGAGGTAAAACTAGATTGTACTTTGGATAAATGAAGTGTTTTGATTCATCTACAGCTATCCAAGAAAATGACCTGTGAACTTCTTTCTTCACCGAAGCAAAGTCTCATAATTTGTAGTATAAAGCTATTTTGCATAAAGAAGTTTATCATTGCAGAGTAGAATAATCTTATTAAGCTGTAAGGAAAGAAAAGCTAAAGCAATAGTTCACATTCTACTTTGAATAAATTTCACAGTCACATTCTAGTGTCCTTCCTCCAGTTCAGTATAATCATGTTAAGGGATTTTTATAATAAATATTTTAGATATTACAATTTTTCTTCAAAAAGCAAATATATGAATTCCTTGTAAACTGCGTTGAACAGCTGATCTGAAGACTTAAAAAATGTTCAGCAGGATGCATACATTTACAAGCAATCCAATCCTAGTTTCAAAATCCATCCCTTACTATTATTTTACAAACACAATATCTTAGTTGTATTCTAATAATTGCATACTGCAAATTAAACTGTAGGTTGGGCTTGTTATTTAACTATGTACTTTTGCCTGAATTCTTACTGCAGAAAAGAAAGCTCCCACATTAAGTCAGGCTGTTAATGTATGTACAGTTGTGGCAACTTAGCAGTCCATTTGGATTTTAGTCTCTGGCAGTGCTTAGAGAAATGGCTTAGGAGAAGACAGCATTAATTTTGGGGGGCAAGACAAAAGTTGCTATTGATTTATATTCAATATAACTGTAACAATAAGTGTCAAAAAAATAGAAGTAGGTTGGGCTATGCCAGTAGGCTGGAGGCTAGTGATGTGACTTGTAGCAGCTCTACAATTTATAGAAATGACTAAAGAAAGAATCACAGAATACATTGTGTATTTTTTTGTGGTTTTGATTCAAGTTAATTGTACTGTAATCTAATCATATCCTACCTCTTGCATTCTTTTTTTCCTTGTATGTTAAAAACAGACATTACTTTGAGGCTTCACCAGTAAATCTAAATTTGTGTAAATTTCAATAGGTCTAACAACAGTAATGTTAAATAATATACAATTCTCTTTTTCAAAAGAATAAAATCATACTATCAGTAAACGTACTAGTGCTACAAACAAGGTCTATATATTCCATCTATATAGATGAAAATACTCAAATTCTATCCATATAGGATAGGGAAGATTACAAGACATCAAACTTTAAGTGGTTTCTAGTCAAAGGACTCTCATGTTTTAATTTAGAAAGGGATGTGTCACAGAAGAAAAAGAAATCCCTATCAAAATACTGTAAGAGTAATATTTATGTCAGTTTCACATTATATGACTTTCTTTATTAACAGGTGAAGTGAGCATACATGCCATCAAATAAACATTAATATGCAAATCAAGAAACTTAAAATATAAAACACTTTTAAAAATCTTGATAAAAATACAGACAATGAATCTCTAGCTTATCAGAATTCTCAGCACTAGTGTCATATTTAAACACTAAAGATTTGCTTTTATCTAAATTAATGAAATGACGGCAGTTCAAATTTTAAAGACATTACAGAGAAATTTAATTAATTAGATAAGCTTCTAAAGAAATTATTCATGTCTCTTGTGACTGCCCCCAAAATGTTTGTCTTTCATCAGAAATACAAACATTAAATTTAAAGATATTATAATTAGAAACTTGATGAGAATTCATTTAAAAAATTAATTTGCTAAACACAAGTGAGACCCAACTAGTTCGGAACTCTCCGAACAAGGGGATATCCACTACCTATTAGGGTTCTGATGATTATGATGAAGTTTATTGTTGAGAAAGAGAGGGAAATTTTGTCTACTGTCTGTACTGCCCACCACGCTGAATACATAATATTATTTTTTGTCAGTGCAATATTTTCAATAATCATTCACTTCATGCCAAATGAAAAATAATTAATAATTAAATAAGAATCACAGTAAATAAAAATCACCTTAAGTATATCTATTATGGCAAGTACTGACCAAGCACTGACAAGACTAAATGGTTTCACCTGCCTGTTTTCAAACTTAAAATGTCCGCAAAGTTCAAAGCAGTAAAACACTTTGAGAGCTCACTAAGAATTTCAACCACTTCCACTGAAGCAGACTGATGCTTGTTTCACAAAACAAAGTCAAATATCCCTCCCGTTTTATGGTTTTGCTGCTCTCTTTATGTTTTAATAAAAAATACACAGAAATAAAATATGCATCCACTATATTGCAGCTCAAGACAATTGCTCTTCACTCGGTGTGGCCCAGGCAAGCAAAAAGGTTGGAAACCTGTTATCTAAAGCATACACCTGCATATTCCCAGCAGTGAATGAGGAAAGAGAATGCTAGATCCTTGCCATCGTATACAGCTCATCTTCACACTGATCAGTATTCAATGCTCAGAAATTTTCCATATTTGTGAATGGAGAGTCTGTTCTATTCTGAACTAAAGACAAAATTAAATTTTGATTATTTTTTTTAAATTTAGTATCTTGTTTATTTTTTTTTCTATTGAGCCACAAAATTATCAGAATTTAGAATTAGACTAAATCTTTCATTTTTTCAGGTAGACTGTAAGACTGGTTACTGAAGTTGCAAAGAGTATAAAGTTAAAGACATTATCTCTTAACAAACTAGCTGAATTTGTAAAGACTTCATCAGCTGTATCTATGGTGATGCACAGCTTAGAGACCTATCTTTGGTCTTGCGGTACAAGTATATCACTGGGACTGTCACCTGAGAAGCAAAAGCTTAGTTTGAAAGTTTAGAACATTGTGGTGAAATATCTAAAAATATTAAGCATATCTATACTTGATAGTCACTGCTCTTAAAAAGCAGTGCTCGTTAAGAAACAGAATTATTGCCTGCCAAAATAATGTAAGTTCATCATTTATTTAACAAAAAAGAAATCCAGTTTGATCCACTTTTCCCTTATTTAATTAAAGCACCCAAAATGACATCAAGGTTCTCTTTAAAAAGTCATAAACTGTCTTGCATTTTAACTAAAATTAAGTACCTGTATAAAAGTAGACTCCTGCATAATAACACATCTTTTATTAGTATTATCATCATCATATGGCTTGGAAATGGTTATTTCATGCTTCTCTGATTCAGTGAAATTTCTACGCTAATAATATTTTAAATTAGAAGTCCCAGTTCTAACAGAGAAATCAAAACAAAATCTGAATCACTGACTTAATAAAAACAACAGCACTTGTTTTATATCTCTCATACTTCAAACTTTTTAAGTTGTATTTTAACTGTTCTATTCCCCAAGCCTTTATCAAAGTTTTATCCAATGACATTAGTAAGACAATCTAAATGCAGGACAAATTTATCTTTCTTTTATGTTTTTAAGTTGTCGCTTTCTTTGTGCAATTCTTTATCTCTGTAATACTGCAGCTTCTAACAACTCTTTTGCCATATAAAACTGGCAAGTCTAACTTCAAGTATCCCGAGAAGCAGAGATGATACTATGAAACAGCAATTTTATTTGTGTTGATGTTTAACTGTAGAAACCACACACTGCAGTAAAAGCTGTGCTCATTTGTCTGAAGTGTTGCGCAATGATCTGATTCAAAAGAGATTGACTGCCTGAAACAGACTCTGAAATTGTCAGGAAGAAACAACAGTAATTGGCATCATTTCTTTTCAAAAGAACGGACCATAAGCTATTTCTCAATTAGCATAAAATGTAACCACCAAACCATAAAACAAACAAATGGGTCACCATGTAGATTTCAAACCTCTCACAAAATTCTTGAATTTTTAAAGAATGAGAAAATACTGAGAGTTGTTGAAAATCCAAATAAGCATACAGCATGTCAATGCATAGTAGAATGGCTTCTGTAAAAGAAGCTGAGACAAGAAACAAGCTCTTCTTCAAAATTAATCTTCAATTCATATTTCTTTCAGCACACTGGGACATACTAGAGGAGTACAGATTGTAGTGGATCTCTGCATGTACAAGTGTAGGAGGGAGGGAGAAAGAAAAAGATGTGAAACATATTTATCAGATTTGTTCCATAAGTCATTCTTTGGAAGAAAAATAGCAATGGTGTTCAAAAGTTTTGTCACCTTTCAGTAGATCCCTCTTATGGTTTATTTCTTATGGTCTCCGAAAGAAAAAAAGAATAAATCAAGAACAAAACTACATTAAATTCTGTTTCTGTTTCATCACTGATAAACTGTCACAAGTTTAACCATGGATATGCAAATGTGAGACGTGCATTTTGACTGCATATCCTGGAAAGGAGGACAAGGAGAAGGGGAAACTGAGGACAGAGCACAGTTTCAAGTAAATGACTTCAAAGTTGAATATATAGTTAAAAGGTTTCCAGAGCTCAATAACTCCATCTGTAAAGAGTGTCTAAGATAGGCCACCTACCTACTTTAATCAATACGTAAATGTATGGCTTGGGATAGAAGGCCGTATTACACTTTAGGCTTGCTGCTAGCACCAAAAACAAAGAGTAAAATTTCTGTGATAGATGCAAAAGCCATGACAGAAAATGTTACTTATAGAAACATACTCTTCAGGCCTCATTCAGACGAAGTCTTCACTTTCATTTTCTGTGGGCTTTTTTTTTTTTTTTTTAATTCATTTATTTAATTTTAATTTATTTATTTAATACAGCCCGTAACAAATTCAAAATTTGAAGCAGTTACCATGAATTTGCAGAAAAATGAAACATCTGCAAAAAGACCAAACAGATCATTTTCTTATCTGTGACACTCACCTAACCCAGTGCAGAGTTCTTGCTTGCTATTGTAGTAACCAAGTAATTCAAACTGACTGCATTTGTATTTGCTTTTCCCTTTCATTCCAAGTCCCGATTCCACTTCAGCTGAGGTTAATCAGCCCTCTTGTATTCCGGAACCTTAATCCAGTCCTTATGTTTAATTACATTTCCTTACACTACACGACATTACCTATGTCCTACATTTTAAATAATATAAGATTTAAAATTTAAATACAATTTCAATTAAAACCAGCACCTCAAGTGGGCACTCTGTTAATTTCAAAAATTTATAAAACTGTATCCTCTGTATCAAACAACGCTTTTTAAAATATTAGTATATTATTTTCATATAGACACAATATATATTGACGGAATCGGTTAGCTCCCACTTTGCATAACTGAAGGTAGGCTATAATTTGATATTCAAATGCAACCTATTTGTTATTTGTCATACCATTAAGCTGTGCAGTTATTCAGCAGCCTAACACATAGTTACTCCAGAATTACCTCTGATCCTCAGTAAATTGAAAGGTCTATTTGCAAAACTGGGAGATATTTGTAATTTTTTGTAGAAGTATTATATTTTGGTTGGTGTGTATGAATGACATTGTCTTCTTTGAATGTACAGAGATAGATCAAAAAGCCTTGGGAAGGGAAAAATAGCTTAAAACAGCAAAATAACACTCAAATGTGGTTTACAGCTGTGAAGAGGGTCTCTTCTACCAGAACCCTAGCTGAAGGAGAAATCAAAAGCCATCATTTTGTTTAAATTTAGCCATGCAAGTTAAGAGAGAAAAAGTTATCTGTTGCTGCAGTGTGACAGAAAAAAAGAGGCCATAGTAAGTGAGCTGTAATTTCCTTCCTAAAGGAGCTGAAGTAAACAACTGATAGAAAACTAAATCGTATTCACCTAAGAGTGGGAGGGAAATGCCAAGCCTATGCAACTTTCCAACAAATCCAACAACCCAGAAATTCAAATTTCAGGTTATCATAAATCACATTGAATGGTGATCTCCCTTAAATCACAATATTTGTGTTCTGAAAAATCCAGTGAAAAATCACCTCTATTTTTTCTCAGACTTTGTAATGAAAATGCTAGAAGACAAAGTAGATAGTAGATGTACTCAGTAATATGAGTCCATACTCCATGTCATCTGCATACTGCATAAGAGTGATTAGACTGCATTGGAGAAGCACTAGGAGAGAAGGGCAGTTATAAAATTAAGGGGAACAAAGGGGTGGGGTAAGGCTTGAAAAGAGATTTAGAAGGGGCATCCAATCAGAACCTGTAGCACCTTTTCAGTATTTGAGTAGCAATTACGGGTACTTGTCTCTTGTCAGAAGCTCTGCTTGCAAACAGCACGTCCTTAGAGACTGTACTTCTGCATATCTAATTTTGACCACAGTGAGCTTTATACTCACAGTGACACATAATCAAGATATATGTGACACATCAATATGAGTAAACAAATGCATAATTCAAAATAAGTTATTAGTATAGCTGCTTGAGCGGGTTGTATTGGGAGCTGCTACAGTCACTTCAGGTATATGACAATGAAAACAATGCTGTTTTATTCACAGATCCTAAATAAATCCTTTAGGAAAAAAAATGTACACTGCCAACATCCTTCCACCTACACACCTATCCAGAAACCATGCTGAAACAAACATTGGCAGAAAACAACCTGCATTTCTGGTACAGTATTGCACTGTTGAGAATTACTATTTCCGTTGAAGATGCAAGTCAGGCTGTAGTTTGCAATTATGCCACTTTCAGTAAATTACCTGTGTTACGTATGTAACTGGTGAACTGTTAGGTGTACAGAAATTAAAAATATGGTCTTAGTCTTAATGACTATTAACAGTGGACTTGCAAGCCATAAAGAAAGGCAAGCAAGAAATGTTTGAAGTTACACCTTTTTTTTTTTTTTTTCCTTCAAAAGCAATGTAAATAAATAGAAATAAAAGAAAAAAAACAAATTTATTTAACATTATCAGTCACTTCAAGAATAAGCAACAGCAAAACTAACCACAACTGTGAGTTCTGGATGCATCTGCAACTTAGCAGGACAATTTTACAGTCCCATCATTGTAACAGAGGTAGAGCCCACTATAAGCTTCTGAAAAGCTTTTTTCCTTCATCCTTTTGACAGCTACCAGTAAGGATGAAAGAGGCAAACAGGAAACTACATCTTTCTGCTACCTTTATTACGTAAACTTCCAATAGCAACAGCACAATGGAAATGCTGCCAGATCTTTGCTTCTTGTAGATCACCACACGACAAACTAATTAAGATTTCAGAACTTCTGAGGCAGTGTAATCTGTATATTTTTGCTAGGAAGTCGTAAGTTTTCATTTCTAAATACCACATTGAGAAGATGTCCAGAAATTATGGTATTACTGAGTAACAGAATAGGATCAGTCTCAAAACACAGACAAGCAAACAGGCTGGAAACAAACTGAACAAAAGTTGAAGACAAAACAAATGTACAGAGGCATGATTTGCTTGATTCCAAGTTAATCAAGAGAGCTGTGCTAGCATAGAAGAGTCAGGAATCTGGCCCACACTCTAGAGCAATTACATTGTTAATATGCTAATGCATCATGCATATTAAAATGTTATAAAATATTGACTCAGATATGCAAGGTCTTATTGTCAATTATAATTAGCTTTGAAATTTTATAATGACTAGCAGCAATAATAACAACAATAAGCAGACTGACTGAGGATGTTTGGAATATTTGAGGATTTTTATTTTAAATGATTTCATGATTAAAGGATAATAATTAACAGTTTCAATGAAACCCCTCTCTTTTTTACTGTTAGACAAAACATCAAAATGCTTTAATAAAACTTTTTATCAAACAAGTCTTTATTACAGAAGTACTTAAATTTCACCACTTTCAGAGCTTGCATTTATTTCTCAGCAGTGCTATTCATTGCTTTTATGTTTCGTTCATGGATAAAATTTTGCCTGATGTGCTAATGTTAAATCAGGTTCAGAATTGAACAATTTTTACTTGCACACCAATGGCAAAGAGATCTCACTAACATATCAGTATGTATCTTTACAAATCCTCTGTTTTTCAGCCTGACAACACCATCATTGCATCCAGCAGCTTCACTAGGAGCTCAAATTATGCTTCCCTGACTCTATTCTAGAAAAAGAATGTTCTTAAAGAAGATTGACTAAACCAAGATCTACTTAAAAACCTCTACTCTGACTTACTCTCATACTTCAGTCTTACAGGGAAAATACAGTAGATTTTAGATACAGTCACATTCTGCTTAGAAGTAATAAATCAATTCTTATCAAAGTAGAAGAATACTACACGTGATTTTTAAGAGGAATACTTGCTAGAACTAAGATATCTAGCCTTGAAAACAAAAATGAAAGAAGCTAGACTGTTGATGCAGATCTCTTTATCCTTCTTATGCTTATCACCTCAATTTTTGTCCATTTAATTACTCACATGTTTTGTTTGCAGCTGCCTTACATTCTTTTCTCTGAAATCAGAGGTTACAAACTTTTATCTTGCTCCTCATATCTGAATTTTAATTCTATATCCTAAACTAACGAGTCTACTTTATATACAGATTGCCATTCATTAGTGCCCTCCTTTCCTATTCATATTCCTTCATAATATGGCCACTCCCATACTATTATCCATGTGGATCCTATCTATTGCCATTCATGAGCTATGAAAAACACTGATGGGATAGCTTACTGCATGTCTTAATGCACTTTAATAGCTGAGAGCAGCAAAATACTTTACACATCATGCCATCCCTCCACTGACTAATTCTCTATAACCCACTGGAACCTATGGAGTTCTGTGCAGTCCCCTGTTTACATGCCAATAAATAAAAACCACTGTGCTAGACTCTGTTAGTGCAAAAATGATGAATGATCTCATTTGAATTCCAGTAAGTCAGAAAAAAAAGGTGAAGTGAAAAAGGTTAATATTTTTTACTCAGAGGTTGGTGAGGCCGTGGCACAGGCTGCCCAGAGAAGTTGTGGATGACACATCCCTGGAGGATCTCAAAGCCAGATTAGGTGGGACCCTGGGCAGCCTGATCTGGTGGCTGGCATTCAGTTCAAGGGAGGGAGATTGGAACTAGTTGATCTTTAAGGTCTCTTCCAACGTAAGCCGCTCTATGATTCTATATGATTCCTGAGATTCACCTGTTTATACCTCCATAATGGCTTATTTCCTTGTCTTTCTAAAACTTACTGAAATTTACTCAGCTCTATATTAGAGGCAATTATATAATACACCAAAGTAACTCCTTAAAATGTTAGAATTATTGCTAAAAATGCCTATAGTCATTTTTACAATAAAAGACTAAATAAAATAAATGAAAGCATGAGGAAAGGTATTCATGGCATTTAAATACATCACAGCTGAAGGCTTATTCTAAAGAGTAATTATGTCTTCTTTCCTCTTTAATTATTGCCTTTGTATTTTTTAAGGTAATATACAATGTAGATAACTTTATTAGAGCATGTGCTGGGCGATGATTCAATTATTGCATTTATATTCTTGGTAAACCATAAAAAGTCTTCTTGGCTTTATGCCCTTTCCCATTACGTGATAAAATTGCCTCATACTTCTTCATTTCAAAAGAATGCAGTTGGTACATGGGTAATTACCTTTGTGAAAAAGAACCCACAGCTTTGTCCTTGAGATTCCTATTCTCCATGCTTGGAAAATATTTTATATGGTCAAATCACCATTTCCATTTCAAGATTTTGTCTATATTTTCATCCTCTGCGTTGATTTATAATTCACCAGAATTTCCAGTATTTGTGGCAGCTCTGGTACTTTGCCAAACATTTTGGTGGAGGGAGATGGACACTAACAAGCCAGTAGTATGCTTTTTGTTTGGCAAGTGTAGCTGAATAGAAAGGGTCGCTTGATAAAAGCAGTCAATCAACATCAAAATAATAGCTCCATGACTACATTGTCTGGAGTGCAAGGAAAACAGAAATTCAATTAAAAACCCTCATTCACAGATTTACAACTTGGCTAAAAGCCTTGCTTTAGGCTAACAAATATCTTCTCCCATGCAGTTCTGCACTAGGCTTGGAATTGCCCTGGTGACTGATTTGTTGCATGTCTGTGCATGTGTGAGAAAAGAGAAATTCTGGAATAGCCTTTGTGTAACCTGATGAAACAGCTCAAATGGATGCACATTTCATCCCTCTATCGCCTGCTATATCTGAAAAGGCTGGAGTCTATACTAATTATAAAAGAACTTGTCTATGCTTGAATATGCACCGTGGTGCATCTCATAAACTGTTACAGAGATTTGGTCTGAATGCAATTGAAGAAATCCAGTACTGCAAATGGTCAGAAGAAGGCTGGGAAGAAAACACCATCTCAAACAGTCTACTCAGTGCTACACCAGAAAGCTTGGGAAATTTGAAGGTATCATTATTTAGATCACTTTAAAGTCTGTGAGCTATGATTTCTGTCATTTGTTGGTGTGCTTTTCACAAATCTCAGACTACAAACTGCAATATGTTTAGAAGATTCTTCTCGTTAAATCTGTGATATTATTCAATACATTTCCACTGTGTAGTACACATATACTTGAGAAAAGGATTACTTCACTTTTAAAAGAGAACTTCAGGTAAACATTGTTAATAATGGATGCACTCTAGCATACATAGAAAAAAAAGAATTAAATAGAATCCTGTATCAAGCAGATCTCAGAGATAGTTTAAGAGGGATGAGAATGCAAATATCAGGATATTCATATTTAAGTTGGAGGAATATTAATGCAGTTGTATTATGTTACTAATACACATCTCTCTTGCCTAAGTTAGCTCTTCAGGGATAAGTCTTCGTTTTAGTTTCAAACTACATTACTTCTTCACTTATTGTTGCTCTTGATATATCAATTAACCAGAGATCACTGAAGTATAGGGCTTCTCCTTACTATTAATGAGTAACACGGCGAGGACACTGAGGAAATATCTGCAATGTAGCTGTTAATGGAAATGGGAATCCATGGAGCTGGAGGCATAAAGTCGACAGAGCATAATTACTATATGCTTTGTGCATGTATGAGAATTTGATAGCTTGAATGATCTGAATGAACTCCATTCAGAATCTGTGCAAACTGCAGCAAAAATGTTCTAATAAATAAATCATGTCTATTTGATTTTCCTTTAGTAGTTGAGAACCACTGACAACACATAACTCCATAAGTACTGCAAAACCTATACAAGAACCTGAGAGAATACTGAGGAGGTTAGCTCAGCTTGAACTCTGCTCTGCTTCGCTGCCCAGCAAAATTGCCAGCCAGTTAATGCAAGCAACACAAGCATGTCAATGTGAACAGTAGTTACAGCTATAATTGTACCTTATACAAACTCAAAAGTGTATTTATCTGTTCAGATGAATGGGCTTACATATGACTATGTCCTCACTTTACTAGACTTTCCTAAATGTCAGAAATTCCATTTCAAAAAAGTACCAAATAACAAAAATGTGATATGCCTTTGTACACATACATACATTTAAAAACAAACAAAAAAAACAACAAAAGAAATGTCTGTAAGTTAATCATTCATTCTTACTGCACTGCAATTCAGACTCTCAGAAAATACCTGTGAATGCCCACAGATTTGTTCTCTGTTTGGGACTTAGCTCCAGAGGGCCCAGATGTAGGAGAAGCAGATTCAGCTCTGACTTACAAAGCAAGGCTATATCCATTCATCGTTCTCTCAAGCATCCAGCTGAGAAAACCTCACAACTACGGCAAACAACTTTAAGCTCCTTAGCCTTCAGTCATATAAGTCTTAACCATACAACAACAACAAAGAAAAATCTCATTCATTCAGTATTTAAAATCCAGTCAGTGACAGAAAACAAAGTTCACCTCTCATATCCACAGACCAAGAGGTATGTTCTGAGGATGAGTCATTTTGCCAATGAGCCTGTTTCATATACACTGGGATCTCCTAGATACTCACACTCCAGACTCATTCAGCAGAGTAAACTTGGCTGCATGCCGATGTAGAAAGAAAATTTAAGAATCAATTCAAAGGTTTAATAATTTTCAGTATCTCTCTTGCAATAAGCATTAATACGTGAATTTCTTCAGTGAATACTAAGTTGTATTTCAGAGTGATTTTTCGAAGAGGTCAAGGTTCTTTTAACATCCTCCTTTCTTACCCATCCTTGTGATATAATTAATCAATATAATGGCATTACTACATGGCCAGAGAGGAAAAAATTCAAACTACAAAGAAGTATATATTAATTTAGACATATAATGAAGAATGTAAGCATTAACTTACATTAAATGTGGAGATCAGTGATGAGTGGTGCACCTTAGGGGTGAGTACTATGGCCAGTGCTCTTTAATATCATTATCAATGACATCATCAGTGGGGTGAAGTGCACAAAAAAAGCATGGCCAGTTGGTCAAGGGAAGTGCTCCTGTCCTCTGCTTTGTGCTGGTGGGACCTCACCTGGAGTACTGTGGCCAGTTGTGTTCTCCTCAGGAGATACATGGATCTGCTGGAAGGCATCCAGAGGAAGGCCACAAAAATGATCCAAGAGATGGAACACCTTTACAAGGACAGACTGAAAGAGCTGAGGCTATTCAGCATGGAGAACAGAAAGCTCTGAGGAGACCTGATAATGGCCTTTCATTATATAAGTGAGGGCTATAAGAAAGAAGGGAATAGACTCTTTAGCAGGGACTGTTGTAATAGGACAAAGGGAAATGGTTTCAAACTAAAACAGGGGAGTTTTAGACCGGATATAAGGAAAAGATTTTTCACTGTGAGGGTAATGAGGCACTGGCAAAGGTTCCCCAGAGAGATGATGGATGCCCCATGCCTGCAGACACACAAGGTCAGGCTGAATGGGGCTCCGAGCACCTGATAGAGCTGTAGTTGTCCCTGTTTATTGCAGGGGAGTTGAACTAGATGACATTTAAAGATCCCTTCAAACTCAAATGATTCTATGATTCTGTACAATGAAAACAACTAGAAACCACTTCACAGGGGCTAGAAGGAGTCTTCCAGTGATGGGAAAGTGCAAGTAGGGAAATGCTACCCTCTAAAATCTACCACTTTGCACAGGTCTCAGAATATGAAGGTAATATTATATGTGACACCAGTAGAACAAATATATTTGAATTAGAGCTAGAAAGATGCTTGCCTGTGAATAGGAAATGTTCTTCTTGTAAATGAAAATAAACAAAATCACTTTTTTGCCTGACAAATACTTGCATTGAAAAGTTCCAATCAGCTCATGCTTTCATGTTTCTGCTCCTACTTTTGCTAGACAAGGAAGGTTTAGATTACCTTCTGGGCATTCAGAAAGATAAAAATCAAGTAACATTTAAAATTATCTGAATCTTAATCTCTCCATCCTCAAGCTAAGTGAAAATGCAGAATTTATCTCTGTCCACCCAGACCAATCTTATCTAGAAAGATTCCAATTCGGGACAGTGGTTGAGGGTTGATACAAAAGAATAATTCTGTAATGGTGACAGCAGAAAACTTCAAAATCTTTCTTCAACTTAAGGCACAAATGTAGATGCAGGGAATGTACCAGCACAAAGTTCCAAAAAAGTGATTTAAGTTGTGGCAAAACTTGGTGTCTATCTATCATGATTCTATGATTCTATACTATGATCTATGAAAGTGTTGATAAATCAGAATGTATTCCCGCCATGCTGGCAATCATGATGAAAAAAAATATCACTACTTATGATTGGTAAGCAGCTGTGATGGCAATGAAATGGTCCAATCATTGCCTGTATGAACAGAGGTGAGCCCTGAACTGAACCTGGAAAGCAGCTTAGTTAGGAAGAGAAAATGCTCCTGTATGAATGATAGCAATATATTTATTTTTATGGGAGAGATAAGCAGCACATTAATATTACTCTCAGTAAAAGCAT
Organism: Bambusicola thoracicus; assembly: GCA_002909625.1. Lineage (NCBI taxonomy): Eukaryota > Metazoa > Chordata > Aves > Galliformes > Phasianidae > Bambusicola > Bambusicola thoracicus. Next base: position 38,714 of record PPHD01000463.1, on the reverse strand, counting down.
AGAGATGACACAGTTTGTGTTTTCATTTGCTGCTTGTGTCTGCCTTTAACAGATTTCTGCTATTTTATAACAGAGATCTTGCTTATTACTGTGTTGTAAAAAAAATATGAAAATGACCATTTTACCCTGCTTCACAATTCTATGAACACATTTAGTTTCTGCATTAGGAGTTTATAATATTGTCTCTTAAAGAAGCAGACACAGCAGTCTATGAAATTCAGATAATCATATTAGGAATGTAAAAACAAAATCAGTACAACAATAAAAACCCAACTCAATCAACCCAGCCATGAGCAGGAACTCAAAAGCTTAGCATTAGATTGGCATTATTATTTTCATAGCCAGTCTGAAAAGAAGCAATTTTACAACACTGATAGGTGCTGAGGCTCCCACAAAGTTTAATGATAAGGCTGATTTCTTACATAATTCTTAAATACAATTACATTTTTAAAATCTGAAGAAGGAACGGGCAGACTTGATTCTGATCTGGCTTAGAAAAGTGGAATACTGTTAACTTTGTTCTGATACACACATATAAGGGAGGTCAAAGAAGTGAATGGGATTAGTTTCTTGAAAAATATTCTTTTTATTTTTTTCCTTTTTAGATTTTCAGAAGGAAATAAAATGTAAAATTACTTCACTTTACATCTTTTGATGTCTCAAAAGATTTGAATCACAGACTAATAATTCTTCTCTTGATGCTATTAGTAAATCCTACAATCTCAGATTGCTCAACTCTTGAGAAAACTGGTATGGAGATTTTTATAGCTTTCTCCTTTAAAACCAGCTGAATTATTAAATGGCTTGACATCAACATGGTAACTGTTAACCTGCCAGTTTAACAAAACTGGAGCTTGTTTTCTTTCTTTATGCAATTTGATTCACTGTCTTGCCTTGGCTTTCCTGCCAGTACTGCCACAAAATTATCAATGTAGTGTTTATCTGCAAGATTTAACAGCAATTATTGGGGCATTGTTGGTATTACTGCACTAGGAGCAATGAAATGCACAAATTATTAAGGTGGAACACAGTTTACAGAAGTTATAAATGGAGAGCTTATCTCATATTCGGACATACATTTCTCATATATGCATGCGTTTCAGTTATCCCTCACAGATTCCTAACATGTTTGTACTTAAAGGCAAGTACCAAAAAAAAAAAGTATTGGAAAAGTAATCGTCCAGTGTGGGCCAAGTAACCACCTTTTATTCTCCCATTCATTCAAACGTTCATAGGTACAGCACTGTGATAGTTTTGGACAGCGCTAAAACTTCTGGATCATAACACTATATACCCAAAAAAGATACTCTGGGTGAAAAGAAAGCATCAAAATCATCTTGTTTTCTATATGCAAGAATTGGCAGCACAGTTCATGAAGCTCTAAAGGCAAATATACTTACAACAACGTGTCAAGTATGCATGTACTTATGGGAATTATGCACATATATATTGACTGCTGAATACATACTTTAGCAGAAATATTTTCTTAGTTTATGTTTCAGACAGATGACAAACCTACTTCCAGAATCTGTTTTTTGCGGCACTATGCCAAATTTATTGTCTAAAATATAGAGCTAATATTAATAATAAATTATGCTGGCTTATCAGATCCTGTCAATAGCATAAAGTAATCAAGAACTCTTCTTGATTACAAATCTAGGACCCATACTCCTAGGCAGGGTGACCCACCTGGCTCATGTCCTGGCTTGGGCATACTGATCAGTCTCAATAATGTGTGTTCTTGTCTACGACTGTGTTAGATTTATTCATAGGCATCAAAGAGAGCTACTTTCATTCACCATTACCCATGTGCTTAATCATTTACAAAACAAAGTAATTTTCAGTGTAAAGAACCTCTGCGTTGAGTCTACACTCTACTTCCACAGCAGAAAACTTGTATTTCTTCTGTTTTATAATAACTTACTGTGATGTTTTTTCTTCATTTACCCTATAAAACCTCTACAAATGTCATCATGTATCTCTTCAAACTCTATATACTTTATTCACTGAAACAAACGCAGTTTTGAAGAGTTAAAAGAAACGGAACTTCAGAAATTAAGTTTTCTTAAAAAAAAAAAAAAAACCTTAAAAATTCAGAGTTTCACTTTTTACTGTTATATATTGTTTCCACTGCACACACTATTAGAAGTAATGGGAATAAAAGCAACAGAACTTCAGTATACACAAATACTTACTAGTTTCAGTAGCTACAATCGTTATATTGTGCCACATATTTGTTTCTCTGTCGAGTGGTGTTGCCAAAGTTATTTTTCCATCTTCTGCATTAATGTTGAACTGTCTCTCAAGGTCAGTATGACGATCAATGGAAAACCTGTAAAATAGACATCCCTGTAATCCACTTAATGAAGTTAATGAATCCATACAATCACAATGCATTTTATGGAGCCCCCTGAGATCTGCAGTTTTATAGCCAAATGGATTGAGAAGCTCAATAGAATAATAATTTATAAGACAATATGACAAACTCAGACTAAAAAAATTATTAATTATTGCCCAAGGAGTGATTAGCCATATGGAACCAGTATGAAGGTCATAAAATGCCCTCAGGTTCACGAGGTAGCATCTTTGAAAAACAGTGCTGATCAAGAGTTAATTACATAATCCATCACATTTATTAGACAGTTTCTATGGCATTTCACAGTAACTGCTGATAATTTCAAGAGTAATGCATTAAGCACACAAAAATGGTGGACTTCATGGTTATTTTTAAAAAGGCTGAATAGTATTATTTTAATATTAAATTTCAGATTAATGATGCGTAAACGGTTCACCGCACCAATTATTTGGTTACAAATCAAGTGGCTCCATGGGCAGAAGTCAGTCAGTAAATCACTGCTTATCTGTAGAACAATTCAAATGCTGAAGGAGTGATTGTTTTACAGATTGACATCACTGATTTTTAAGAAAACAAGTTTAATCTGACAGGTAGTCAGAGTTTGCAAATGTACATTTCTGTGTAAATTTTGCAGCTGAAACAGAGCCAAATAAGGTTGCATTTAGATGTTTGTGCAATGCGTTTGGTTAAATACAACTCACTTTCAAAAATTAGTACAAAGTTATAGTGTAAACATTTAAAGATTGCGTTTATTAGCAAGGCCAGCATAGCCACACTGGTAAGGTGTGATAGGACTAGAATGAAACCCCCATTTAACTAGGAAGTGTGATTTGCTACACTGTTTTTAAACTCTTGGAAGAGCAAATTTTACTCATAAAAATTAGGTGTTTCATAAACAAGTCTGATAAAAAATATGAAGTCTAATTTGAAGTGTATGTTCCTAAAACTAGGTACACACGTATTTGGACATTCAAGTAAACTGATTTTCTAGTGACGTTCACACATTCAGTACTGAACAGTTTAATACAAACTGTACTATTCTCAGCAGTTCTGAAAATGAGGTCACTTCTGTGGAGGAATAAAGCTGCAGGTGCCTAACCTTAGGCAATCAAACTTGAAGACATATCTTAACCTTACTTTAATGTCTTCTTAGTCCCCGTTTAAGTATTACAAGTGAAAATTGTGATACTAGTAAAGTTAGTACAAATTATCTGACAGAATTATATGTTTAAACTTACAGGTCTAGAATTTCATTCAAGAAAATTAGACAAAGACAGCAATTGAGGTAATTATTTTTAAGATGTCATTACTTAAACCTAATCTTTTAGTTCTTGCAGTTTATGTAAGGTGCAAAAATGACTATCACAGCTCTGGTACCAAATTTTCATGAAATTCTTACATTCCATAAATGAAATAAAACATGAAATGCTTATACGCTATTTAGTTGACCTGGGCGTGATGTAAATTCCATTGGGATAAGACACATTTTTTCTCCAAGAATCAATGCCTTTTTAAATTTCCATTCACTGTTTGTTATACTGCACTTCATCTCATCTCAACAGTATTTATTCACAGTGCAAAAACAGAATTTGAAAAGAAACTTTTGTGGCATCAGTTACTCAGGTTTACAAGACTACAAAGAGGTAAAACCCTCTCCTGATTTCAGTTTGATAAATATTTTGTACAAAATAAAATAAAATAAAAAATCTGCTAAGTCATAAACGTGGGAAAACTAATAATATATTTGCAGTTCTCTTTTCATGCTAATTGTATTATAACTCTTTTTAATGGAAGCATATTGTCAGATCCATAAGCTAAACATAAAATGTACATTTCTCTAAAAACGAGAGAAGAATATCTTGGGAAATAATATCTGTTTTCAAACTGCCATAAAACCAGCACAAGTTATTGAGAAGTTTTAGTTAGTTTATGGATCTGGTATGGCAATTATAGGAACAACTCCAAAGTGGTTTTACAGAAGACTAAAAGTGATTCTTAGTCCTTCTGCGCTGTTAATATTGCTGTTATGACTTAGTTTGGTCTAGTCTTTGTTTGCACGAATATAAATAAGAGCAGAAACTCATTTTGCTGCACCTACTGAGATTCAAATCAGAAGACTGCTACCCTATCAGTGTTTAATCACCACTGTTAGTTAATGACAGGCAGACAGGACATGCTACTTAGTGACAGATAAACGGCTGCACTGTTAGGGAGGCAGAAAATATCGAATCTAGGTTTTTAAGGACTGCTGTGAATTAAGAAAATGATCCACTACTGCCAAAGATGAAATCTCTTCCAATATGAATGGGGAAAACCTGCCACTGTGAAGCTTATCTCAACACAGAGAAAGACACTGAAAGGCAGTGATTTATAGGAGGGCAGAGACAGTATAGGAGGAACGATTATTACTCATGCTTTTTGCCATGCACTTGGATCAAGCTTTATCCAAGATAATTTACTGCAGATAAAAAGACCATGGTTATAAAATAACAACAGAAACATGAAATAAATACTACTGGAATCAATAGATTTGTATGCTAATAGATGATAATCTTTCAAGCCTTATTACACAATCAGCCAGAATTTACCACCCTTACTAAACTACAGCCAAGCTCTACAAGTAGCTCAGCTGAATTCACTGTGTTCCCTTTCCAAGAGAGATGCAGGTTGTGTGTATGTGGTAAGAAGTGAGCCCGGAGCACACGACAACACATGCTTCTGAAATGCATATACTGGAATAAGACTACTAACCAATTGTTAACCACATTCATACACCTTTTTTGCCCCCAAATTTATTTTTACTGTAAATATGACGCTTTGGGGTTTGTTTTCATAATGCTCTTAGCAGTACTATGCATAGGAAATGAAATGTGGTTTGGTAACAGTCACATCACTGTTTAACAAAATGGGAGGGCAAGATTTGTTATCATGGAAATGAGACAAAAGACACTGAACTGATGAAACTGGAATAATAGATTTTGTTCAAGTTAGATCAAAAGGGGAAATAGTACAAAATGAAGATGCAAAAGTTTTATGGGCATCATAATTTCTGATTTCCTATAACAAAACCAGGGAAGAGTTTAGTCAAATGAATACCGAATATGGTTTTACAGCCTTACAGCTGCATGGAAAAAGCTCAGTATTGTTAGTGTAGAAACTAGAAGATTATTTAAAATAAATACATTGAAAATCTGACCTATCAGATTTCTTACCCCTTATTTCTTAATTTCATTGCATTCCTACTGTTTGATAAGATTATTTGTGTAGAAAGGAGTATTTTAGTGATTTTGATAATGATACAAACTGATAAGTCTAACTTCATAAGGCGATGAAATCCTATACAAGCATTTTATAGAATGAAAACAGAGGGAGAACAGCATCATTCATACAGTGTATAGAAAAATACACTTAGTATTCTGCCAGCTGTTTTTTCTATGAGGACTTCAGAGCAGCACTACCTTATAGGACTGGAAGACACATCAGGGTCATGGGCTGTCACCTGACCAATCACAGAGTTAATAGCAGCATTTTCATGCACTTCCAGTAGGTATGTAGGTGATGAAAAGACTGGTGGCTCATCAGCATCCTCTACTACAATTTTTACTGTTGCTGTATCCTTGAAAGGTCCTCCACTGATGAAGCGAGGATCAATATGAATGTTGGCTGCTTCTACCTTCAGAGTATAGGATTTTTTGGTCTCAAAGTCCAGGGGCTGTTAAGAATGACAAAGATAAATGTATTTTACTAATGGCCACAGAGAAAGAGCAAATTAATATAATGCTGATGGATGAAAGTTATGTACATTTAAGCACATTCAGTGAGTTTTTATGCAACCACTTCCCACTCCCAGAAATCCAACCTGCAAATTTTCTAGGCATATATTGATATATGTTTGTTAACGAGCCTCAAAGAAAACAAGATTCTGTTTTCTTGCTTTTCACAATAAACTTACCACAATACTCTCTTTCACAAATTATACCACCACAATTACATACCAGATAAATAGAGCAGATTTGTTGGTGATGATGTGACTTGCATAATAATCATGCATTTAATCAGTGCTTTCTTAGTTGGAGATAAGAAAATACTGTATACAAGGTATTATCTCCATAAGGAATAAATATTTAATTATTTCCAGAACTATGAGAGAAATGCAAATATCTAGCAGTTATTTTTTGGACATGAGAGGCATTAGATGGAAAAACATAGAGCTAATCATATAAGAATGTACTTCAGTGTTATTGCACTTCAGATAACTCTGCATTTCTGTTTATAGGGGTAAATGAGGCAGACATCTCTCAGGAATTTCTTTCAACTGTAGCAATTCCTATTTCTATATCTTATATTTTTTTCAAAGGGAGAAACACAAAACGGATTACTTTGTTCTACCAATATACCTGCCATGTCACCACTGTTTTTACTATTTTACAGCTACGTATTAAAACACAAAGATGAAAACACAGTGGATTTAAAGAAACGAAATACCAAATAAAAACCAAATCTGCAACAGTTCTGAATTATAGAATTTTTCATTATAGGAGATTCAAGTTTGTATCTTGAAGCGCACCAGTATATTCACTATATAATTCTCTTGTGTCTCACAATGATTCAAGTTTCAAAGATGCAAATTGCCAAGCACTGGAAAGATATTAAGATTTGCATTACAATGTCCCAGGGATAGAAAGAAAAAGACATAGAAACTCAGAATCTGCAATGCAAATACCAGCAAGAACACAAATAGGAATAGCAAATATCTTTCTGTCAAAGCATTAAATATGTGTACTTTTGAATTTTGTTGATTTTTTTTTTCAGGTATGAATCAAGGTCTAATGGGATTTGCTCTTTCTCACAAACTCTAGTAAACATGAGAAAACCATGCTTCTTCATCAGGTCTTAAATTAGCAAGCTTTAATACTTACGAACTGTGATTTATAAATCAGCATATTCACAATTTGCCAATCATAGCTCCTGTATCATTTCTTTAATTGCATTTCACATGCCTTATAGAAATGACAGCACCTCAATACATGTAGCCAGTCTTAATCAGACTATCGTATTGAAAATTTACTCTGAATTGTCTAAAACCCACAAATTTGTGCTGGAGAAATTCTATCGGTGAACAGTACCCTACATACATCACCTACTGCAGTAGAACCAAACTGATAATTGCTGTCAAAATGAATATATGGAACAACATTATCTTAGAAACTTAGTATGAAATAAAGTCAAGGGAACTGGGGCAAAAGGCTAATTGCCTTAGTTTACAAAGGAGGCCACAACGTATGATGAATCACAATAAAGAAGACCATGTATGTATATCATAATTTACTCTTTAGGAAAACAGATTTAAATTTAGATAAATATACACCATTTTATTATTCTTCTAGGGTGCTAACCTCCTCACTGAGAAACAGAAAACATAAACTTCTGACAGCTATTCTGTCTGACCTCTTTAATCACAGATAAAACTTGAATATTCATTAGCAGTACTCAGTAGATTCCTCTTTTTTTCATTGGAATGTCATGTTTTCTTTTTCACTTGTTTTTATTTATTTTAAACAAGAAATCATTTACAGTGCTTTATGCTACATATTTAAAACTCTCCATACCAGCATTATGAGTTACACTCAAATCCTTCCTTAGAATACAACATGAGTATCTGCTCTCTTCTCCTTCACCAGAAAATAATAAAAATCAATCCTGCAATTACTATATCATTGACTTTACTAGCCACATTGTGTTCTAGATCTGCTGTATGCCACAATATTTATGTATATAATTATAATTGGATGCCCCTTCGGTTCTATACATGTAAATACCACACCTCACATACATCACGACTGTAAGCATACAAAAGGAAACAGAGATGTAGTTTTTCCTTGGGCCCAAATTTGGCAGTTCTCATTTTAAACTTGGTAAGGTTCACTGAAATCACTATTCCTTGAGCAAACAGAGTTCAGTGAGATTAAAGTTGGAAGACTGAGCCTATTATACATCAGACAATTTAAATATTAAGGTATGATACTTTTTTTTTTTCTCTAAGCAGTATTTGATCAGCAATACAGCAAGTGAAATAAGAGTGAAATAAGTGAGAGAAGCTTTGCATGAGTAGTCATCTAAGATTTTATGAAAAATTACATCACCAACAAGGCAAATTCTAACCTATTCTTCCCCTTCAGAACCAAGAAAGAACAACAGTATCATTAGAGCACATGAAGTGGTGGCTGGACTCAGGAAGCCTGAAGCAGATTAAGTCATGGCTAGAACAGAAAACACTGTCATGGAAATCTTCCCAGCAGCTCCAATGGACACTGCGTATACACCCCTACTTTTATCATTGTGGTTTGACATCTCATTCATTGATAAAAGGACCCTTGGAAACCCAGCATGTTCCCACAATCTTAGAATAAACTTTTATTTAAGAGGTACAGTTTACCTTTCTCACTCTAATAACGCCATCCTGAGTTTGGGCATCTGTAGTGATTTCAAATATATCCATTCCATCTCCTTCAATGATATCATACGATGATTTAGCATTTTCTCCAATATCCAGGTCATTTGCTTTCACCCTTCCTATGGGTTCACCAAGAGCAACATCTTCCATTACTGAGAAGTGATACAGACCTTAAGAAAAAGAGGAAAAGACTAAACATTACATCTGATTCCAGTATCTTTTGTGTGCTCTCCATTTGTTTATACTTCCCCAATACAAACTTCTGAGATGTGCAAATGATACAAATCATATTTACAGAAGTTATTTACTGAAAGCAGCAAAACGCGTTTCTTTCATAGGAATATTCAGTTTACTGCACATGCATGTTCTTTTCATTATAGTTGCATTCCGCCTCCTGCTTGCATGAATGCTTACTGTTGCTGAACATAAATATTAAGCTAATTTCAACAGCACAAATATATCATATGTCATCTACTGCAGGTACTGCTGAACTTACCTTTGTATTTACAGACTTGCATTTATGTTTTTGATGAAACTCAAATACAAAAGTTTGGCTTTTATACAGTAGTACTGTAAAGACGCCATTTATGATTTCTGACCTTTACTTATCTTTTTACCCTTAACTTTAACTTTGATCTGGCTTTGGCTTCAATCACTTTCTACCTCACCTCTGTAGTAAAATCTACTTAACAAATGTTCAAGGAAAGCCACCAACTTTATACTGTAAAAGAAACAATAACTTCTCACTCTGTCCATTACTGCATTTACTATTTGTAGATTTTGACTAAAACCTGCGATAAAGGGCTATTCAAATCCCCAGCAATTTCATTTCGTTGTACTGCATTCTTTAACTGATCCGACTTAAAATGTTTCAAACAATGTATTTCAAAATTCTAATATTTTATTTTAGGTAAGCTGCTTACCAAAAGAAAAATCTAAATCCTACTACACCTCTCGGTTCTTAATACTCAAAAACAGAAGACACGTGCATGTCTTACCTTAAAAAAAGTTTTACGGAATGCCTTCTTTTAAAAAACTTTGGTAATTTGGTCTTATTGATGAGATGGTTAATATACAATCCAGCCAACTGCAGAGATACTTAGTAGCTAAGTTAGTCAAAAAGGAACTGAAGTTAGGAGGTAAGACTGTTGAGAACAATATCAATACACTTTGAAGCTGGATTTGTTTTTTAATCACAGAAGTTCTACAAAACCCTGTAGTGTGCAAAGGTAAGTTTTCTAAAAGCAAAATTTTCCAGTGCTTTTGATGAAACTCTTTCTGGTCTGATTACCACAGCAACAGTAGGAAGTAGAAAAGAAATCATAAGGAATGCACGAATCAATACGTGAGCTTTATGTATAGCCTTTTCTAATGTGATTTCTTTCTCATTTCAGTTTCTAGGCTAAATTACTGGAGATAATTTGGAGACCATCAAAATTGCTCCAGAACATTCACAATGGCTCACCAACAGCAAGCTGGTAAAGTAGCCCTAGTACAGAAAGCGCCTTCATAGACAAAATTATGTATTGTAATTTATACTGCTGCCCATGATCTGTGGCTTAACTCTCCAGACAGGTGGCTGCATTTATGGTTGATATATTTTTTCTCGGATTTATTAATATAGCTTACAAAGTACTGTAAAAATGTTATTACTACGTTGCAGGTGACTCTTTTACATAAATTGTTATCAAGTATTATGAAATGTCCTGTCAAGATATCATAGTTCAGAGCTGACCAAAAATACACATCATGCATCTCTGAAAAGCTTTGATTTTCACAGCAGTGCACAGTTCTTCTCAATATAATCTATGGTAAACTGCCAGGTTAAAAACTTCAACGACTTTTGAAATGCCTCTAAAGTGATTTTAGAGAGATCATAGAAGTTGTGAAAGTTCATCTTTTTCATTTCTAAAACCCAGGAGGCTAACACTCTTTGAAATCTAACTATAAATATACATTTCTGTCCTGCCTGGAAACAATAAACCTATAAAACACACTGCTTTCTGAGTTCATTACAATTTATTGGGAAAGTAGCATGTATTACATCTTATGAATTTCTATTTCATTCTGGTTAGACTCTATTGTAAGTTTGATCCTTTCTTATTTTCCTTTCCAGGCAAATGCAAACTGTGCTTTAACAGTGTAAAAAATGTTACAGACTTGATCAGCTCCTCTATAAGGTTAGAGTCATGACTAATCTGTAACATTTGCCAGCGCGCTTGGAATATTCAGTTTTAAAAGGCAGAATTTGTAATAGGATGTTGTTATAATATTTACTACAGTATGCTCTCATTTAATGCATTATATACGTATTATAAAGCTATAGTACACACAATTTTTTTCTAATGAAGTTGTACAATCATCAGCATTATAACAAAGTTGTTATTCCTAGATTGCAGTTTGAATTCTGTGCTGCAACTCACTTGCTATAACAGCTTTGAAGACAGCAATTCACTCTTTGTTGAAGGAAAACTAATCTACATTTTCCACGCAGAAAATATATTTCAGGGATTTGTGATGCAGCTTTCCTCATCCTACCCAGTCAACATGTCACTGTATCCAAACTATAGGAGAACAGATATGAGTAAACTACGCAGGGAAAATACAGTTTCATCTCCATATGCATTCAATCCTGTGCTTCCTGCTGAGCCCTTCAGCAAATGTACCAATTAGCATCACTTCTGTTGCTGACTTTCTGATCAGCTTTTTTCAAACTGGCTGGCAAAGGCTTTTTGACACAGAAGAAGCTGATACAAATACAAAAGCCAGGCAAGTTGGCAGAAGTAGATTCATAGTCACAGTTAGAGCTCCTGTACACTGTAGGTGTAAAAGAAGTGTTCCTCTGCTTTCTGGTGATATGGTTCAACCAGGAAGCTCATCTATAGATGTTTATGTTATTAGGGAACTTGTCATCATGTGTTGAAAAACACTACTCCCCAAGTGCAAGCCATGCATAAAAAAATACATGCATTCATCTTTTATAACGAGAAAACCATTTACTGTGCCCAGAGTTGTTATCTGTTAAAAAACACTTCAATGAGTTAACCGTTTTTTTTTTTTCCACATAGCTTTTACCTCTGCTTATTTATTTTATAATCCTTCTCTGTATATATTTTATGTGTTTTTTTTATGGGGTTCATATTTATCACATGCTGAGCAATGAGACAAGCCCATTTCTCTCTTCGTGTCTTCAGAATACCACGAAAGCAGACTTTAATTGATGTACTTAAGGAAAAGAAATAATTTTACATATGGTGCATAAGTACCTAGTTAGAAAAATATGCTTCTAGAAAAGTAAAAATTATGCGAAGTTGACACATAAACACTCTCCTAACCCAATACAGACTCTTAATATTATACAAGTTTTTTCAGAACAAACTGGATAACAAGGTAAGTTTCTGATATTGTATTAGATTGTACCTGTTCCAAACAAAATCGATCCAGTCATTATGCTCTTTCCTTTTCTTTTTTCTTTTTGTCTTCATCTTTGAAATAGACTACAAAGCTGGTAGAGAATCTCAGCAGGATGCCACATCATTTTAACCTAGCCCAGCAAGATATCTATTGGAACCACAGTAGTAAATATGGATTTTGAATTAGAGATCAACAATTACCTTGACTCAGACTAATTTTGCTTTCTTCACTGTTACCTAATTAGTCAAATATTTCTTTCTTTTTATCAGTTACGTATGTCTTTTACTGGTAGTCTCCTTTGTCTGCATGAGATGGAAGCGCGTATAAAAGCAACTAAAACTGCACTGAAAGGAAAAAACACCATAATAAAAAGCATAAAAAACAAAAAACAAAACAAAACAAAACAAACAAACAAAAAAACTCCAAGCCCTTTTGTATGTATATATGAGAGATAAGAAGGAAGACAGAGGACTGTGTACACTGTAATGGGCATAATTTCCTCCTTCCTAAAGCTATTAATCAGATAAAGGACTATTAATCTTTCTCTGGTACCAGATACATATTTTTAAATTACATTACAAACCCAGACAATATGATTATTAAAAAAAAAATCCAGATTAAAAACAATTACAAAAAGTGCTGTACAGCATTCTTATAAAAGAGAATATATATATATGTAATGGCACTTACTCTGTGCAAACTTAGGAGGATTGTCATTAACATCAGTGAGTGTAATTGTCACAGTTGTAGTTCCAGAAAGTCCACCCATATGTCCTCCCATGTCCTTTGCCTGGATAACCACAAAATATTCTTCTTTGGCTTCTCTGTCCATGTTGGGAAGAGCTGTTTTAATTATAGCTAGAATGAAAACAGAGGAAGAAGACCATCAGCTACAGATCCAAATTCAGTTTCACAGGTAATTTTATGTATACAGGTAAATTTTCGTATAAAAACACTAAAGGTCCAGTTACGCTGTCTTTTAGTTCCAAGGACAAAGATGAAATTCAGGTTTTTTAAAACAGTATATTAGTGGTTGCTTACATCAACTTAATTAAAAAGGCAAGGAAATTGCTGTCAAAACTTAGAATTATTCATGCTTGTGATACTTGTTTTTCTTGATAAACCCTTTGGTTCCTTTTCTGTCCCTCACTATCAATCATGTTCCGATACAATTAAAAAATTAGGAATAATAATGATGCACCCTGCAAATAACTTCATTATTTTAAATAAGATGAGTGTGTTAACACAGGCTATCAGGGTTTGGTCTACATTAATTTTTTTCCTTAGTAGGCCTGAAACATTATTTCAATTAGTTTTGTAGTAAGCCTATTAGAAGTTTTTTACATTATTATTTTTAGGCAGACAACTTTCCTGTTTTTATTTTATGTCTTAAAAAACCAACACTGTAATTTACACAGTAAAGCCTGGCCTACAAAGGACTTATGAAAAAGATGTGACATTTACTGTTCTTCATTCTACTCTAAGACTCACGTTAACTCAAGTTAACTATTTCAATGAAGTGATCATTTTTTCCTAGGCATGTGTTTTAATTTGTCATTTGATGTATAAAACTCTATGCCCCTTGCCTATGGTATGAAAGACAAGAGAAAGATTAAAATACCTTAAGAAGTATCTACATCAGAATTTCAGTATGTAAATTTTAAAGAATAAAAGTTGGGATTTTTTCTCAATGAAGATACTAACACAATCTGTATTTCAATATTCCTATCTACTGTCTTAGACATAAATCTAGAGGCTGAATCAAACATAAAGTCAAGTTTCAGTTTGACATAATAAAACAATAAATGTATTCTTTTAATTGCTGTAACTGGAGATGAATGTTTGTAAACATTGAATATATCCAAATTACACGGGTTGATTATTACTGCTGAATTTTCTGTGTTCAGTATCTACAAAATTGATGTCAGCAAAAGAAAAGTTCCATCAGTATCTCTTATCAGGCAACACAACAAACACAAAAAGGCTCCATTCTCACCCAAATAAGAAACATGAGCAAGACAAAGACAGATTAAGACAGTTATGCACAGAGGATTTCAGTGATAACAACAGTGGTTTCATTTATTTATTTATTTATCCACACATTCTCAGGCTGGGCGCACAACAAATACTGAAACTTTCTCTCTGTTTTTACAAAACAATTCCGCACACTAGGTACTAATAGGCATACAGCATACAGAACATTAACTCACTGAACATTCAACTTATTCTACTTCAATTCAACCCAGAAACATATTGAGAACAAAAAACATAATCACTTTCAGCATGCTACGATGGATAACAATATGTGTCAAGCAGGAATGTAGTTTAAAAGTGAGATAAGAGAAATACTAAAAAACTAATGTAAGGCATGTAGACGATGTTGGAAAACTGTATTTAGAAAAGTTATCAATGACTTACTGTCAAAACGGATAGATGGATGAAGTGGTTCATAGGGTTTGTTCTGCTTCTAGCATCATTCAATATTTTTTGAATGATGGAAGACAGGAAAAACTTATCAAGCCTTTCAGATGACACAAAGTTGGGAGTAGTTGCAATCACTGGAAGAACAGGATTAGAGTTCAAAATAATTCTGTCAGATTGGCTAGTCTAAAAAAGTAGGGTGCAACTCAGTTTGGCAAGTAAAGAGTATTTTGTGTGGGTGAAACAATTAACTTCACAATTACAATAGAGCAGATGACTCATGAGAAAGAAAAGAATGTGGTGTCAAAAAGCTGAATATGAGTCAACTTCATTTTGCTGTAAAAATGTTCAAACCTTTTCTGATGGTATATTATCTGGTATGTAATATGCAAGAACTGTGGAACAATCCTTTCAGTCCACTTATATTGGTAAGCTGGAACAGCACGTCCAGTTTTGGGTGTTCCTCTTCTGTATTGCAACTGATAAGGAGTGTCCAAGTCTATGAGAAAAAAATCTTGTCTGTGTCATTTGTGGAACGATGAACATAGACTCTGCAGCCAAATATGTAAAAACTACTGCAAGCTACTCTCCTGTCCCACTGAGGATAAGAGGGAAAATGATGGACCTAAAAAGTAAATGAAAAAATGGATTTAAACTGAAGCACATGAGATTTTACTAAAACATTAGGAGAACACTTTTCTACCAGAGAAGGCTAAGTAAGTACAGATAGAAAAGGCTGCTTGTAGAATTCACAGTATTTCCATCACTGAAGAAGGTCTTTTAAGAACCTAATAGACAAGAATATGTTGAGAATGAGAAGGAACAGATCTGATCATCTGGCAGTAAGGGTGCTCACTGCATACTGCTTGAGGTCTCTCTTCATTTTGCTTAAGATAAGGCTTTGTCTCTGTGTGCTCTAAAATATTTTACAAACCGTAGGCATCTGAAAAAATTCTATGGACCTGTAGTCCAAAGAATCAAAATTTGGCTACAAATACTCAAACTAAAGCTGGAAACATGAGAAAATTGGCTGGAAAATAAATCAGGAAGTAATAAATTTGATCTGAACACACTCCAAAACTGGGCACACAAGAATATGATGAGATATAACAAGGCCGAGTGCAAGGTATTGCACTTGGGTCAAGGCAATCCCAGATATGAATACAGACTAGGAAAAGAACTCCTTGAGAGCAGCCCTGCAGAGAAAGGCCTGAGGGTCCTGATGGATGAAAAGCTGGACATGAGACAGCAGTGTGCTCTTGCAGCCCAGAAGGCCAACAACATCCTAGGTAGCATCAACAGAGGGGTGGCTAACAGTGAGAGGGAGGTGACTGTCCCCCTCTACTATGCCCTTGTGAGGCCGCGTCTAAGGTAACACATCCAAGCCAGAGGCCTCCATTGCAGGAAAAACATGGAGCTGTTGGATGGGGTCTGGAGGAGAATCATAAAGATAGTCGAAGGGCTGGAGCACCTCTCCTATGAAGACAGGCTGAGGGAGCTAGGCTTAGAGAAGAGCTTGGAGAAGAGAAGGCTCCAGGGAGATCTCATTGCAGCCTTCCAGTACTCAAAGGGAGCTTACAAGCAGGAGGAGGACCTACTCTTTTACATAGTCTGATAGTGATAGGACAAGGGGGGATGGCTTTCAACTAAAAAAGGGAAGATTTAGGTTAGATGTTAAGGAAGAATGTTTTGCTCAGGGGGTGATGAGGAGCTGGAACAGGCTCCCCAGAGATGTTGTGGATGCCCCATCTATGGAGGCATTTAAGGCAAAGTTGGATGGGGCCATGGGCAGCCTGATCAGCAACTCTGCCCATGGCAGGCGGGACCAAAGTTGATGATGGTCCCCTCCACCTTAAGCCATTCTATGATTCCTAGCAATTTCTTCAAATAATGATAATATCCTCAGTATTAGAAGTTCTTTTTTCTTTTTTTTTTCGCTGACTCGCTTTTCCTAAACAGCTATTGGTGTCACACTGCTCAATAGCAAATAAAACAGCTGCAGAATGGGATTTACTTTTACAGTGATCCTAAATACACACACTGAGCAATTCACACAATCTGCCTCACAACTTGAATCGGTTAAAATGCTCCCCTGTGGACTACTTCAAGAAACTATTTGGAAGAATATACACCGTCTCACACTGAAAAAGATCAGGGGGAAAGAAGCAATGTTACAGAGGCTATAGCTGATGAAGAGGAAGAGAAGCAAGAACAACAACAGGAAAAAGTATCTGTTTTCCACCTATCAATTTGCTTTTCTTTTTTTTAAGAATCTCTTTATAACAACACTGAAAAGTACACATAATAATAATTGAGAACATGGAATAAATCCAAGCAAGCACTATGCAAAATTGGAATCTAACCCTGAAAGGTGTTCTTAAGAATCTCATTTGTCTCACATGTTTTGATGAGGACTTCCTGCAACTTCAACTAGAATGCTTTGGAACTTTCCCTTCTTCATTTTGGAAGAGCTAAGTAATTGGTTTGATCTTCCTTCCATGCTAAAAACTTCATGGAGTTTCTTATTAAATACAACAGCCATTTAGGACCAAAACTTCTGCAAATTCAATCTTGTGATTTCTTCAGAGAGCCACAAGATGTACTCTTTGTTCTCCCCTGAAACGCACTGACTTCAGATATTTTGGTAGCTCATAAAAAATATTCACTTTGAGACCTCTGGAAAACTCGTACTATAATTCCTAAGAAATGAATAGATCATTACTAAGTTTCTTGAAATTTAAAGAAATACAAGTCCTTTGAGGATGTCATACAGGCATACTTCTACTATTTTAAAATTCAATTTACCCTTCAAATAAATCATATCTTTTAAATAAAAATTATCATCAAATATTCACATTTCTTACTAAGTTTTAATGCCTCTAGGACTTCTATTCTAGGAAGACAAGAAAAATATCTGTATTCGCTATATGAGTTGGTTAACTTTGTAGAAAAATTATCAATTACAGGAGTATGTGAATTACCTTCAGATGGAGATGTATTTAAAATCAAAGCCATTAGCCACAGTAAAAATTGTGACTAGGTGAGGAATTGAATGCTATGTTATACAGTTCCATGTGGAATGATTCTGTGACATTTTAAAGATTATTTTAAGAGAGAAGCTAACAGTGTGCATAATTTATTAAAATGTTTACTTTTTAAAATTGTATGGGGAAGGTGGCACCATCTGTCTCTCTGCTAAACAAAGAAAGGAAGGTCGAATATTGTTCTATTAAGTCTGTAGCTTCTCATGTAACCTACAAACTATTTGATATTCTTTTTCAGTTCACTTTACCTCCATTTATGCATTTTTTCTATTTTTACTTTCTTTCTAAAGTAGACCTTGCAAGCTTGCCATCGTGAATAAATGAACGCTACCTTTCTTTCACTAGAGATGTATTGTTCAAGAATATCACAATCAGATAGAACCTACTATAGTACTGCCATTTCCATTTCAGATGAACTTGGATCTGAGTTTTACAGCAAAGAGAAAATGCTTTCATTTCTTACTAGAGACTTACCATTTCTTTTTCCCTGGGAATAAGTTTTCATCAGCATAGTGAAAGGGTCACCCTCTCACCAACTGGGAATGAATGCAGTAAATAACCATATAGCACAGCACTTACAAACTTGCTTTTTTAGGATTTCATTTTTCATAATTTTCTAATAATTCTCCTAGACACTTTACAGAAAGTAGCTTTTGCTTCTTTTTCAGATGTTTTCCAAACCTATCTGTGTAGCTTAATTCCACTCTCTCCTTCAATCTCTTGAAGCATAACATTATTTATATATAAATCCCCTGTTTTTCTACTCAGCATGAGGAAAATTGTCATACTAATTATCTCACTAGCTTTCTAAAGTGATAGAGGTATTACTCTGAAATGCAAGACATAAATGTGGTATCTGTGGTTTTTTTTTTGCTACTACTATTATTAGATATACTCTAGGAGCAGAAATCACGTTTTTCAAATGTCAGTCTGTCTTGATCTTAAGTCATTCATCTTTGCCAACCACAGCCTGTCAAAACTGTTTTCAGATCACTCCAGAATGATTTTATATTTTCTTTATTAATCAGAAAAGACAGCTTTTCCCACTGCTGAAGGACCCAATCCTAC
This sequence comes from Bambusicola thoracicus, assembly GCA_002909625.1. Taxonomy (NCBI): domain Eukaryota; kingdom Metazoa; phylum Chordata; class Aves; order Galliformes; family Phasianidae; genus Bambusicola; species Bambusicola thoracicus. The sequence goes on along the minus strand of PPHD01000463.1, from coordinate 19,957 downwards.
ATACCTTATCCATAATGGTTGTGCTTTACAAGTAAAAAGCAAGAACTGTAGGGCTGACCCTTGGGTCTGCTGCACCAGCAGTTTGTCACTACAATTCCCTCTCTAATGGGCTGTCACCAAGACAACTCATAGAATCATCAACAGTTCTCTGTACAAACACCCTGCCACAACTCCAAATGCTGCACAGCATATTCAGCATGTAATGATGATAAAAGGTTCCTACTAGTTTGAGAATATACTCTGAATATACTCTGTTTGCAGTATTGCACCTACATGCATTAAGTGCTACACAGACAGAGCTAAAGGTGCTGAAACCAAGTGCTAGTGATCAAATACAAACTCCTGAAATCCAGCGTGTGTTGGAGGTGATCATGCTACACTGGGAACAGCACTGCTATCAGGGCCGCGTGAACCTATTTTCCATATGATAATGCACAGATCTGTCATCTTGTCCAGGAAATTAGTTCATGTATCTTACTGGCTAAGACAGAAAAATCTACCCATCCCAGCTAGTACTTCCACAATTGTTTCAGCTAAAAGATCAGTAATTGGCAGGAATATCACAGCTGTTCCGGTTAATGTAGAAAGCAGTAGTTCAATTCAGGCTGTCACTAATGTTGAGCAAGTTCTATCTTTCCACCAATCCCATCAAAGTTTAAATCTAAACTATTTGAAAAACAAACTATTTAGAAGAAGTCTGTTGAGCATGAATTAGCTTTGTTCCTAAAAAAATAATTACTTCTCCTTACAGCTGAATGTTACTTCCCATATCAAAACTATTTTCCCATCTCACTGTAATCGGAAAGTGCTATCTTGTCACTTCATGATTAGTAACTACAGAAACAGTCTCCATGCCTCTCTTTTCCTAACACATCTCAAATATTTGTAGAGTGATTTCATATCCTCCCTTAATCATCTTTTACCGAGTTTATACAAATCAAGCACAATCAATCTTGTATTCTAAGTCATGTTACTTAGTCCCTCTCTCCCTAGCTTTACTGCTTTGAACCTTCTGTAGCATCTCAGTACTCTTTATGATGACGATGCGCCTCACCAGCACTACATACAGTATTGTGAGGGCAGCTTGTACTACTATTGATACTAGCATTAATAAAATGGACATTCAGAACTAGACAGAAGAGATAGTGTGCAATATTACAAAAACATCTGAAGCTCAAAAGTTGCGGACATTTACTCTCATTACCTTACTTATTTTTATTCTGCTGAATTGTATTTAAGGTCTCAATATAGATAATAAAGACTGCAAATAAAAACAGAAGATTCAGACCTGACTCCAGCTGAATGCCATTTTCAGTCCTCCTTGGCCTGTTCTCTTATATTCTGAATTACAGAACCATAGGGAGTCTCACATTAAACACATTAAACACTGTGGTCCAGATAGGGCCATACACTAAATCATTAAAAGTACTGTTGAGTATCTTTGTTGGTGATCTGGATGAGGGGACCAAGTGCACATTGAGTAAGTTTACAGATGACGCTAAGCTAGGGGGAAGTGTTAATCTGCCTGAGGGTAAAAAAGGCCTATGGAGGGATCTGGACTGCCTGGATCAGTGGGCTGAGGCCAATTGCATAAGGTTCAACATAACTAAGTGTCAGGTTCTGCACAGTGGTCGCAACAATCCCATGCAATACTACAGGTTTGGGGTGGAGTGGCTGGAAAGCCGGGGATCTGGGGATATCAGTCAAGAGCTCTTGACAGTTGTCTGAACATGAGCCAGCAGTGTGCCTAGGTGGCCTAGAAGACCAACTGCATCCTGGTTTGCAGTGTAATCAGTAAAACTAAGAAGGTGATTGTACCTCTATACTTCACGCTAGTGAGGCTGCACCTCAAGTACTGTGTTTAGTTTTGGGTTTCTCACTACAAGAAAGACATTGAGACTCTGGAGTGTTTCTAATAAGGACAACCAAGCTGGTGAACAGTCTGGAACATAAGACTTATGAAGAGCAGATGAGGGAACCTCTTTCAGGAGGTTGTAGGGAGTGATAAGGTCTCCCCTGAGCCACCTGAAAGGGGGTTGTAGAGGAGTGGGATTTGACCTCTTCTCCCAGGTAACTAGTGATAGGACAAGAGGTAATGGCTTTAGTTGCACCAATATCAGTGCAAGTTGGATATTAAGAAAAGAATTTTCTCAAAAGGGTGCTGAAATATCGGCACAGGCTGCCCAGGGAGGTGGCAGAGTCATCGTCCCTGAAGATTTTCAAGAAAAGTGTAGATGTGGCACAGACAGACATGGTTTAGTTGGCATGGTGATGATGGGTTGATGGTTGGACTAGGTGATCTTAGTAGTCTTTTCCAACCTTAATTCTATGATTCTGTGATTAAAAATCTGTTCTTCTTCATATATTGTAAGGCTTTATTCTTTAATAATACATTGCATTTTCCAGTGCATTTTATGTAATTTGCCTTGTTCATATATTTCATGTATGTGTAGGACTTTATTTAAGTAAGCTCATGTGAAATGTAAATAAGTGAGACACAGCTGAAAATGTATTTTCTCTGCCATTCCTATATTGTAGAACACAGAGTCACTTTATATTATGTTCTACTATGGTAATCTTATTTTAAAGTTGACAGTCATGATTTAATACGTTTGAAAAAGCTTATACATGAGAAGTATACTTCAGCTACTTCTAGGAAGCCCCTCTCTCAGCATTTTGACTGTCAGTATTTTGATTACGAGAGAATACACACAACTCGTATAATAATATACAGTAGTCAGCAAACTTGACATCAGTTAGTCAGATGAAACAATAATGACTATATTTTAGTTCACTGTGAGTTCTGTTATTCATATAATATCACCACATTACAAGCATAGCCGTTCATAGAAAGTCTGAATCTTTTAATGTATTATTTATGTTTGCTCTCTAACCAATGGTCATATTATAATTCACCTATGATAAGGGTAAAAAATATTCAGAACAAGCCATTAAAAAAGCATTTACCCTAAGCCATATTCAGAGTACTGAGTGAAAAATAACTTCTGAATTACCTTCTTTCATGTGCCTATAACTCATACCAAAGAATGTGCAAACTAGAACTGCAGCAGTATATGTATTTTTCATCTAAGGTAATGGAAAATTATTGTTTTATGGGTCACTTATCAGTTCTTCTTTCTGCACACCCAGTATTATAGAATTGTTTCTGTAAGGAAGTTGAGAGTATTGTTAGAATTTCAACCAAGAATTGACTCACACAGGGACTAAACTCAGTTAATGCCAAGTTAGAAAGAAGAGCAGAAGAGTACATAACTGCTTCCTTCCTTAGGTTTATTCTCAGGTGTATCAGCCCTTTCTACCATAGACATGAAGGACACCATAGGCATCTCACACCTCTGGTCCCTCTTTTTGATGATGCTCAAGAGTACTATGGAAGAGATAATTTGAACTATTCCTGGTGGAGTACTCTCTGTGTACCATTGAAACAAAGCAGGGAGGTAAGATGAGCCAGACGAAAATTATAGGTGTTACAGCTTATCTACGGCTGTCCTGATGTTGGTAGCTGCAAAAGATCTAAATCTAGTCTTGATTTCTAATAAACAAAGCCAATAAAAGGCCATCCATCTAGAAAAATAGTTGGTAAGTAGCTATACTTCAACATTTGAAGCACTCCCATAAATGAAAGAAAACATCTACATCCTTAAGTGGATCACTTTAACACAGTTCACTTCTTTGAAAACTGATTCATTTCTGGGGAAGGCAATATCTGTGTTCAAAATCAATTCTGTTTCAAATGTATTGGAAATACTTTCCACTTAACACAACTCCTAAGAAAATGTTAACCCAGAGAAAATGTAATGATTGAGAAAAAACAAACAAACAAAAAAATAAAACAAAACAAAAACATTTATGTTTGATATGTTTCAGACAAGACTAATCCACCTAACTTTTCTGATCTTTCACACCACAGTGTCTAAGCATCTTCCCACAAGGAAACTTTAGCTGGGCTCCTAAGTACTACAAATGAATGTGTAATACAATGCTCTTTCTTGGCCTACTTACTAGGAGAAAAAATATTAGCTGTGGTGGTTCACATTGCTAGTACTAGATAAATATGAGGAAACAATTGAATACGTATATACTTTCTGGCTTTTTTTGGAAATATTCTTGTTGTTAAAATGCACCTTCTACCCTGTCCGTCCATGGTAACAGCAATACTGTCCAAATTATATAGCTGCTAAACAAGTGCACATATTTTATGCACCACTACCTCTAAAAGGTGAAATATTTGGTGCCATAAGATACTGCAACGTCCTAACTATCTTAGTATAACACTAATAGCATTTTGAGGCTGCATGTAACAGATCACAAACTCTGTCTGGTACATAACTAATATTATTATACTGTTGCTCTAAAATTCATGTATTACCAAGAAAACAAACTATGTAGTTATATTCTCCTGAAATCAGTATTTCTCTTCAGACAAACCATGGCTATAGGTCTGCTGGCTTTTAAAGCTATCTTTTTCATCATGCACAGTACATGTCTGCAGTATCTATGGGACTGCCTGCATCTGGTTTGCTTAGATTTTTATGTGGGTTTGCTGTTTATGTTCTAGACAACAAATGCATGCTGGAGGACTATCCCTATTTTGGCATTTTATGTGGCTAACAGATTTCTAATTCTCCAAGTGTTTGAAGATACATCACAAATTCTGAAAAATTTAAAACATTAAGCATTATGAACAATGAATAAACCCTTTGAATATGACAGAAACAGCTGCATGCTCTTCAGTTTAACAAACTATTCTGTGAGTAGCTGTAAGAGTAGTACTGTAGTTGTATTACAGATGAAGGCTGCTACATGTAGATGGCAAAGAAAGAGAAGATGGTCTCAGTACATAAACTCATCCAGTTGTAATGATTTACAGAAGAACATAATCAGTGCTCTACAAAGATCTAAAAAAATGGGGAAGCAGGAGCCATTTATTCATTTTGAAGCAGTTCCATCATATGGAGCCACTTACCCAGAGACTGTGGCAAAGCCACTGTTGAATTCTTTATGATTACATTCCCTTTGGAAAGTAACATGTTATTTTCATGGTAACTGAACTGCTACTGAAAGGAATATTTATAACAGGAGACAAATCAAGATTTTCAGGTTCACCAAAAAGCTTTGAGTTTTCTCTGGCTTTCATGATAATGGAAATGACTTTCCAGGGTAATGAATGGTTATTTCCTTGGATTAAGCATAAGTTTTTAATGCAGTGCAAATAATAAACCAGAGACAAATTAAACAATTTTTTAGGTCTGGGAAATTTTCTTTCAGGCTATTTCATGTGAAAGGACTGAAAAAATGTTTTAAGCAGTTTGGAGAATATACTCCACTTCAGCTGATGCGAAGGGGTAAAGCAATAACAGTAAGTACTTTATGAACTTTCCATGGTAGAAACTGTGAAAGAGCCTACAGTTAATTATCCTCTAATTAATACAGCTAACACAAGCCATTACTGCAGACAATAATTTGTAGTAGAAAAGAAAACAAAATCACGTATTTTGACATTTGATGTCAGGGATCTTTGCAGTTGCATTTTCACATGACGTTTGACAAGTCAGTCAGTATGAATTAAGGGGCTTTAGCAGTAACAACCTCTTGATACACTTGTTTTTGAAATAAGCTAATGTTTCTTCCGAGCACTGTACTGGAGTTATTTTTTTGCAGAACTCTTATTTTACGTTCAGCATAAAATCAAACAATGAATTATGTGCCTGATGCTGTTGTCAGACTCAGGACAGTTTTCCTTCAGCCAGAAGCAAATAATTTAATGGGTGAATCCCATTTATTGATGTACACTACCTACCTCAAGTCCTTCCAAGCTAGGGCATTTCTGGGATAGGAAAAAGACTTTTTCCCACACAGTATAAAAGTATAATAAAAAGTATTAAAGATTTCCAGATTTTAAAGAATGCTCTTCTTCAGAAAACTGCACTTTTGATCTATCAAAACATCCTTCAATAATTTATCCTAGTATTTGTTTCAAAACCCTGTTAATCTGGACAAGTACCTGAATGTTTACTTCTGCTTTACTTCTTTATGGCTGCATAAATTCAGATGATTTTTTTGTATGCTATAAAGTGAGTTGTAGTTTTATTCTCCTTAGGAGACCACAGCTGCTTTACTCAGAGTGATTAAAAGCAGCATCAAGTAACAGATGAAAGAATATAACAAATAATATCAAATGTCTTTAAAAGAACACTTCTAAGATATAACTAAGTGAATTCTCTTTAAGTGTGACATATGTACAGCAAACTGGAGGGAATGGATTTATTAGCACCTCTTTCAGTTGAGTCAATCAAGACTTCAAAATCACAGAGAAATAAAGTCATGCATGCTAAATGCATGCTAATAAAACTTCATATACTCAGTATCATGCTCTTTCTTTCTTCAGATCCAGCCAGCCAAGAAAGAAAAATATTTTTAATGAGAATACACAACATATTCACTGAAATTTCCATGCTAGACAATACTTTCTTTAGCTGGAAATACCACTGTCTCTTTGAAAATCACATTGTGTTCATTAAATTCCTCAGGCCAAGTCTTCAGTACCTAATCAGTTGTAAGTCACACAGCACTTCCACTACCTTCAGTTTTGCTTCAGTAACTCTGTAATAATATCTTTACTATTACTTGCATTATCATTAATACAGATTTTTCTTTGTCTTTTCACATGATCATATTCTAAGTGTGAGACGCTGTAACTCAGTAACGCTGACAGACATATACTTACACTCCCTGATCATGTGCACTGTATGCAACATGTAAGAACTAGTCATTTGAGTAAATATAACCCAGGGATTCATATTCAGTTGCCTACCTGTATGTGGTTCAATGGAAAAGTAAGGCTGTCCTTCCAGAATGCTATAAACCAGCTTGGCACTGTTTCCATAAACTGGATCATCTGCATCTGTAGCTGTTACTTTAGTAACAAAGGTGCCTAAATAGAAAGAATATATATGATTAATGTTTACAGTCTTCCTAGATATGTGTATAATTTATTCTAAAATAATTCATTTATTTGAAACTCTAAAGAAATGTGTGAGGTATGCAACAATTAAAAATAAAGAAAATCCACAATAATGACCTAAAACAACGTTCACTGAACTCAAACAAAACGTTTGCCTTCCAGATGATATATGTCAGCGGATTGAATTTCTGGGTAAAGGAAAAACCTTTCTAGAACCTGTATCATTTAAGGTTTCTTTGTAGAATGAATTTAAAGCTACCTGATAGATCTGTATTGACTTCAAGAATCATATCAAAGGGATATGAAATACAAGGTTAATAATACAATATAATATGTTGCATTTAAGATTTGCAAAATTACATTTGAAAGAACCTTGCAAAATTACAGTGACTGCACAGAAAAGCAATAATGAAAGTGATTCTTTTTTTCCTCTCTCGGCTCGTAGCCATAGCAGTAGTTTGATGTGGCCACAGTGACAGTGAGAGGACAACATTTACTGTTTCTGAAATGAGTTCCTGCCACTGAGGGGTCCATTGCCCAGCTAGAGGAACAAATTCCATGCTCTATCCAAAAATAAGGAAGAAAAATTTTAAGAAATTACCCTCTCTAGTTTTAGGGAACATAGCATGTTCATTACGTAATGAGCAAAACTGAATAAAACTCAGCAGGTTCTGTTAAGTGTGGTACAAAAAGCTTTTTTTTTTTTTTTTTTTAAAGATGACTTAAAAAGACAATGATGGCATTAATTAGATCAGCAATACCTGTACAATCAGCACTCAATCACTGTATTTACAGTGGACAAGAGTAGGAAAGAGCTTAAAGGCTGAATGACGTTTCTCATGTTTAAAAAGGAAAATACTTATAGCACCCACCAAAATACTTTCCCTTTCTAGATGTGCCTGTAAAATGTCTCCTCTTCCTTCTTAAACTCTGTGCTGCTGAATCCGAGTTATACCTCCCTTTTGGGCAGGAGCAGTGAAGTAGAAGTGGAAGAGATCCCTTTGGCATGTTATTGCATTGTGCTCTTCTTTCTCTGTACATCACATTGCTGCCACAGTTTTGGACAGTTTCTAGCAGTAGAGTGTTGAACAGTTGAATTATTTAAATAATATTTGCATATTTTGAGATAATCTGCATTGCAACCAATAACTTCCATTCCAGGATTCTGTACTTGTCGATGTCAAGCAGTGGGGCAAAATATATATGGCTGACAGGATTTGGCCACAGTGTTCATGGATTGGAAGAGTCTGAAGCTGTGGAAGGTTTTCTGCATGAGATAATTCCCAGGGGAGGGAATATGAGTGGAAGAGTGAAAGAAACATAGCTCATTAGAGAGGGAAAAAGAAAAAAAGCCTATGGATTTTACTGATCCCTAATTTTGGCTACAAATGTATTCAATCTTTCAAGAAGGGAAGAAGATCAGCCAGCTGTCATGCAAGCTCTACCATGCCCATCAGGCATGAAAGTACCCCAGCAGTTTCTCTCCTGTTGCTCAGTAGTGTCCAGAAGAATCAAGGTGGCCTGCAGCAGTTGTACGCAACGTGGAAGAGGAACACAATGCTGATGAATATTAAATTGCTTCTGTCTTATATGTTTGCAGATCCTGTACTTACAAAATTCTATAGGTTATGTTTTGAGGCTTAACTATTTCTGATGTTGAAAGTTGGGCAGCCTATTCTTTAGCCTCCCACTGGGCACAAGGAAAAGATTTTATCCTCAAGTTGATAGTTCAGGTGTATGGAATTAACACTAGAAATTTGTTCTCTGGCCAACTACAAATTACAAAACAGACAACGCCTGCAACAAATACAGTACCTACAGTCTATAGATGATGAATGACATACAGGAGAAGAAAAACAATGATAAGGAAGCAAACATGGAGCGCACTCAGAGGCCACCATGCAGGCTATGGAAAACAAATGAAATGGGTGACAATGGAAAAGAAGTACGTATGAAGCCTGAATTTGGATGTTGCAGGACTAGAGGAACAAAAGGATCCTCTGTGCCTTGACCATAGTAGTCTCAAAGAATGAAAAGCTATAGCTATTAGAACTGTCTCATATTTAAACTGTGTTGGCTCACCTTCTGCAACTCATATTCCAACTAAAAATTCGCTACTTTGTAGTTCTTACAGAAAGCAATCTCTTATCAATCTGTGTCTTCACCTATGCAGAGTTCAGTCTATAGCCCTAATATCCCAGCAAGACATGCCCCACAGTTCAGAGCTGCTGTCCTGCATGTAATACTGATTATGATTACAGAAGTCAGTGCTTCAGCACTGAATGAAAACAGCAGGTGATGCACTAGGTTTCTGTGGGAGTGGCAGCTATTGTGGAATGTTTGTTTTGTAACCTACTAAGACAGAAGATGTTCATGAAGAACATCATACAGTGGGACATGGCTAGAATATGATAAGGCTCATTCACAGAACAATGAACATTTCTGTTAGTGTATTTTATCTAGTGGCTGCTCCACTTTGCTTCCATGATATTCTATTCTGTACACAAAGGAAAATAAAGAATTGAAATAGTTGACTTCTTTGAGATTGTGTTTGATTTGCTTAGCTGGCTTTCATTTCAAAGGACTTCAGAAATAATTACATTGCTTGTTTAGAAAGATTTTATATATAATGTCTTTTCTTTTCTATTTCACTAGAGAATTCCATAAGACTTTTAGAGATATTTATTTCAAGATTTCAAAACTTAAATGGTTATGCTGATTCTTTGATAAATGCATCCTTTGTCCCAAGTGTTCATTAGACATTGAAGTTGAACATGTCTTAATAAAATGAGCAATCAGTGTCTAGCAGCTTTTCCAATTCTGATACTCCACTCAAGATTTTTTTCTTGTGACAGAAAATAATTTAATCCCTTACCAAAGCATCAACCTAATCCAAAATTTATACGTATACAACAACACAGCTAAAATGGAGCATTCCCATTCATTGTTCAATATATACGTAAAAGGAGGCAAAAAATAGCATACCCTTCTTTTTCTTTTCCAGGTCACTAGAAATGTGACTATAATCTTGCCTAATAAAACTAATGAAGGGAAGGGAAAAATAAAATATTCTCCCAGCTCCTAAAACCAATTTCTTTGACTGCCACTCTCTGCAACTCTGCAGTCCATTTCCTACCATCATATACAGTACTGAGGTCTCTGAAACTCAGTCGTTTGCTCCCAACAATCTTATTGATAAAACTGTCTACAAAAACACTCATGAAACAAAAATTAATTACTTCCACTACTGAAAGTATCCACTAGATAGTTAAAATTTAAGATATGTTAAATCTTATCACCTTTCATGAGGATTTTTTGTTTTATGCTCTTACTCAAGTCTTGTGCAGGTGTGAAACATGCCACATGAGTACACTCACACTGGCAATAGTAAGTACATAAAGGAGCAAACTAGGTTCTGTTTGCAGCTGCAGAGGATGTTGCTACATGGCGCAGCTCTGGTCCCACTGTAAGATGCTCAGGGTCTAGAAGAAATAGCATCTTATGTCACTGAGTGACAGAGCCTTTTTCAGCTAAGCATGAACAGAAGATCTACAGAACTGATAAAATTCCGAGGGTGCAAAATAACACAAAGGGAAAAAAAAAAATGGAACTCAGCCACCATAGCTATTATTTAAGCAATCTCCCTAATGCAGCAGAACTCTCTATGCATCGGACTAGAGCTTTGGATTATCAATATTTAAGTAGCATTTTACAGCCCTACAGGCACTGTAGTTAGAAACTACATGTACAGAAATATTTTTACATGCATAAGGTACTTAAAGTTTTAAAGATAAAAGTTGTGCATTGAAAAAGCAGTAAGAATCCATTTCTGTAGTAAATGCTCTTTAAAAAGCAATGTTCTGGGTTCCACTCAGCAAATAAAAAGCTAAGGTTTCTGTTTCTGTTTAATGTTGACTGCATTTGGCTTGTGTTTGCTTCTTCATCAATGCTACAACAAACTCATTTAGCTAGAGACTATAAATTTGAAATGGTGCCATTTTTACAAGAAAGCTGCTATTATAGTCCAAGTCACTGTTGCCCTAATTACAATAATACAGCAGTTTTATATAATCTGGGCCAACAACCTGATCACTATTACTTCTTTTTTTATATACTTAATATTGCCTTATGTAATACAAATCTTTTTTTTTTTTTTAGATAAATGATGTAAATTTTAAGATACTCAGTTAAAAACTTTCTGCAATTTTTTCTGAGGTATACTTTTGCAATGCTAATGACCCTGTGAATAAATATGGACTGTAAGGAGTTTAATCAGATTTTAATTAATGAACACTTCTAATGCGATTTAGCCATAAACCATCGCTGGATGTTTTACCCTGTTAGTGTCAGGTTTCATAGTTTCTCTTTGCTAGCAATCAGAGACACAATTAAAAATAAAGGCATTTTCACATGGTTAGGTAAGAAAATCTGTGTTTGCTGGCAAACTAAGATTAAAAGCCTTCATAAAAGTAAGACGAGTGCTCAGCCAGCTCTCTTCTGTTGTTTTGCATGTGTTTTTACGTGCAAGTCAGGATACAGATTCTGCACATTAGTCAGAAAGAAAAATGCATATGCTGCCACAAAGAGTAGTGAAGCAAAGATTTTTCGGTGTGGAGTGAAATAAGTGCACTGAAAAGAAATCAAACTTGCATGTTTAGATGATGTAACACACAGTCAGTGCCAAAAATTTACATGAATCCATATTCAATGAAGCAACCATTTTGCTGAAAGACTGCAATGGCTGGCAAAACTGAAAAATGTGGCCATGATGCAAGTTAGTAGGACTGTGTTTTCTCATTTTCCATGGTACTTCCGTTTTCTTTGCTTTTCTGACGTCCTTTTTAGTTTGCTCCACTCTTTCTCCTTTCCAGATCTTGATGGGCTGAAATCTCTATTTCATTCAAGAGATTTGATTACAAATCTGACAGGGCATTAAGAGTATATTTGCATGAAAAAGAGCTACCATTATTTAACAACTGTTTTGTTTTTCTAAGAGGATCATTGTGCTTCAGAATCTCCAGCTAGATTTGAGTTTGGCTGATAGTAGCCATGCAATCATCACTGGTCAAAGCAAAGCATTGTTTGTATTCAGCAGGTCAGATAAGCATTCTTTCCAAAATGAAGCCTTTTCTTCACTGTCCTTCTTTGCTATAATCTCACAGGTAGCATGACAGTTGTTGTCATGGTAACTATTTTCATTGAATAAAAGTGCAATAATCTCATAAAAACCTGTATAACTTCTTGACATGTAAATTATTACTGCCTCAAAGCTGAAGAAAGTTATTCTTATTTGTTTTTTTAACGTCACTGATTTTTTAAATATAAAACCATAGTTTTAAGCTTTATTGTCCTATGTTATTCCACAGGAGGCCATTTCTTAAACACAAAATCTACGAATTAGAATTGTCACTAGCCAAATAAACAGTTTACATATGGAATAGAAATCTGCATAATGCACTTCAGCACTTCTTCACATATGCAGAATACACACATAATATTATGACTGATATTTTAAATTGCGTATCTTGGTGTGTATGCAGATATATATGCATATCTGAAGCACAAACTACGTAAACATACGTATATGCAGTTACACTGTATGAGTGTTTAAGGGCACTTTTGTATGTTATTTCACTCCTACCTTCTAAATCAGTCCTTCAATTCATTTTTCTTATTATTAAGAGCTGTTTCATTGCAAAGCTCTAAAAGCCCAACACATGCATCAGATCTCACACTGCAAGTCCTCTCCCAAAGGTTCTGTGAGCTGAGTACCAGGAAAGGCTAATGAGTCAGCTGAAGAGAGACAAACAGATGACAAGAAGATGCAAATCACCCAGGGAAGCAATACTGCCAGCACACTGTGCTGCTGCTGCGTGACCTACCTGCTTTCAGGTTACCCATAGAGCTGCCGGTAACGTAGGCATTATGGAAGGGTTTTAAGGATTGCTTTGAAAGCAAATGACAGAACCCTTCTATGAGTTTTTCAGAAGATCACTGTATACTTAGAGCAAATAAATAGAAAGGTATTTGCAGGACAACATGCTTGTCATGCTAGAAAGAATGGAAGCAAAGATCTATTCTATTTTATCTATAGTAGAATCCTGTACACAGCCACCCTTAGGGGAAGAAATGAGAAGGAAAATTTGTGTATTTTGCAGACGCAATGGTGGTATGTGGGTGATGAGAACCATGCAGATACACAGATAGATACAAGCATTCACTTAATCTTCTGCAAAGAGAAAAACAACAGCAAAATCTTCCCTACAATGAGATACTGTACAAGGAGGAATAACTCCCCAAGGGAAATAACAGAATCCTCCTCACACCTCACTGAAAAGTTCACTTTATTGCGCAGGATGCTAGATAATGTGTTCTAAGGGAAAACCCTAGAAAGACAGGAAAATTAACTAATAGGGTAATTTGTCTTTCCTGGCTATAATTTATTTGACTCTAAGTAGTGAAATACTGTGACGCTGTCATGATCTTGTTTATGATGATTAAGGAAAGGAAGGAGGAAAAGAACATTATTCATACAACTCAGTTTAGGCTCAAATGGCTAAATTAGACACCTGGTTGTACTCTGCTTCTGCTCTATCCAAGGGAGGGAAAAAGAATTTATCTTTGTTTCTTGGTTAACCAGAGATAAACCAAAATTATACTACTCAGATAACACAAATGGCTAAATTTGAGTTGTATGTCTACTCTTATATGCATGTACTCAAAACAGACCATACCAGTCCATAATACCTCCCAGAACTTCATTCAAGTATGCTGTCACACCAACATGTAAGCGCAAATATTGCAAGAGTTCTGTTTTCACTCACATTAGATTCCATATATACATACCTATGTGAATTTATATACTAATATAGACACTGTATATATTTTCCAAAATGAACTGCATTTGATATATTTAATATTCAATTAAAAATTACTCTAAAACATTCAAGCAACAAAGTACTGTTCGTTTGTTTTGAGATTTGAGAACTCAGCACACCACAGACCTACAGAAAATGGTAGATACTGACCAAAAGAAAAGAGACTTTAAGAAAAGAGAGTTTAAAACATAAGTTTGAATATATCCACAGTATCGATTAATGAAGAGACCTGGAAGCAAACAGGATCAGCTTAGTCGGTAGCCAAAATAATCACTATGATAAACTATGAAATAACACGCAGGAAAATGCAATAAACTGCCTCCACCAGGAAGACTTTTTCAAGCATGTGGGAAACTAAGTCAGGATTAGATCCTTAATGAGGAGAGGAATCCACGCTGTTTGCTTCCTCTAGATTGCTTACAAAGCTAATGAAATGTTTTAAAAATGTTAATGTGCGGCACACGTGTAAGTCAAGATCTCTGAAAATCCATAACATGTTAGAAAGAAACTGTTTAGATTGCTCATATACCATTTTAAGAATGTTTTATCATGTGAGACAAATTATGAAAAATATACTGTATGTAAATATGTAAGCATAGAGGTATGAAAGGTGATTGCTATGCATAGGAGAAAAATGCCTTCTGTACATCCCACAGACAATGGAGCAAACTGGCAGCCTTCAGCACTTTGCAGCTGTATAATGAGGACTGTAGGAAGCATGACTGTGAAATCTAATAAGTTGCATATTTTACAATGTTTTTGTGCATAAATTAATTGTTTTGAGAACTCCGATGTTGCCTTTTTAACACTACCTTCTGGGAAACAAAAATGTTTTACACTGAAAATACATATTTAGATCTAACGATACATATAATTCTTTGGCAATTATCCTTACTGATGTTACTTACTGCTTGGATTTACCTCACATGAATCTAATAAGAAAAGACGCTTGATTTTCAGTTTTAGGATTTAGAGTTTGTTCTTCTTGCAACTTATAAAATGGTGCCATTAGAGAGCCTGCAGGTATTCCTTTATAAATTCCCCTGGGTGACCATAAAGATTAGAATAAAGTTTGTAACACCACAAACAGTGGAAGTGTAAAATGCATTCTATATTCAACTTTAAGAGTTATGTTTTCTTTGCAGTTACTATTTATTCTCTATTTAGATATCATCATCACTATGGAATATTAATTGAAATTTGCAAGAGATGTGGGAACAGTTGTTCTTTTGTTCAGGACTTTTGGAAAGACTGCTTGTCTCTAATCAATTGACTATTTCATCAACATTCAGTCTGTGAGGTCCCCAGGCGAAGACAGTAAAATTGGACAATCACTGTACACTTTATTTCCAAGCAGAAAAAATGTACCATAAGGCATGCTGATTTCAATGGAAGTTTCAGGTTATGCTCAGATGTATTATATAAAAAAAAAACATAAATAAATGAAAAAGCAGTCCTGGCTGTTTACAGCAGAAATTCTCTCATATATATCTTTCTGTTGTGGAAATAGCAAGCGGCTGGTATAATCTTGCGGCTTTTTGATGATGTGCTTGCTTTGTTTGGTAGAGTGTAGCCTAAAATGCCAGCAACAATAATCCAGGTTGCAACAGCAGAGTCTGAAATACTGACCCCTCAGGCCATTGCGGAGCAAGCACATGGCAGCAGAGACCATTTGGGCCCCAGGGAAGGGGTGCAGTTCAATCAGCTGCCCAGCAGTACTCTACCAGGCAATTCACAAGAAAGCCATATTGACATCAGATCCACAGGCAATTGCTTATCTGTATTCAAGAAGAAACATTAAGTACTGCAGATTCAGCAACTAAACAAAGAAAGAAGTACCAATTCAGGGGAGGGGTGACAGAAAAAAATGGACTCTAAATTGGATCTGAATCCCATTTTCCCAAATGTCAAGAGTGTCCATTAAAGAGATGCCTAACACAGGTCATCTGAATTAACAGTGCTAGAGGAGTATTGGTTTTCAGCGTTGTAAGGCTAAATCTTGCACGTTAACAGAATGATGTAAGTTATCCTAACAAAAGTTTCTGTGAGAATACTACCACACTGAATCTAACTTTCTGAGAGAACTTTCTGCCCTTTAGTTAGAACTTACTACTTTTCCTGCAATCAAAAATCTAAGAGAACAAATTCCAGCCCTTAGTTCTCCGGTGTTTAAAAGAACCTCAGTCTGGCAGAAATCTGCACCGGCCTGCTTCCTCTCATTGGTATGTTTTCCACTCAGGCATTATCCACTGTCATGTCATACATATACCTGCCCGGAAAATGAAACGGCAAACTTTCAAAAATCAACAAAATAAAAACCCATCTTCAAACTTTTTTTTTTTTTTTTAATTGGAAAAATTGTTGGGAAGAATGGATTTAAAGTTGTAGCCAAAAGAGAATGTATCAGAAATCTGAGTCAAGGATTCATTTTCGCATAGTCACAGAACGGAAATATGAGCATGTAGAAATGAAAGCAACCACAAGGATGAAATTTCAGATGCAGAACACCAAGAACAAACTGTGACTGTGTGAATACAAGAATATTCTGAAAAAAATGACTGTAGAACAGAGTCTTGTAGATTACAGGGAACTGGAGCGGGATGTACCTAAGACTGCCAAAATTCTCTCTGCTCTGGCATCGTATGTACAATGAACAGCTATGTCTGTCTGTCTTCTCTCATCCCGTGTAACCAGAGCACTACGGGGAGACATACTGCCCTACAGGGAACTCCAGAAGGAGCTATGACATTGACGTGATTCAAATGGCTTCTTGCTGATGAGTTGATGGAAAGACAGAGGCAAGTTCTGTCAAAGAAACCAATGCACTTTTATAGCTCCATAGTTTGCATTGGTAATTTAGGGCTTATTTCTAAATACAAGATCGTCTCCAGAACATGAACATTCAGGTACTTGCTGCCATCAGGATAAAGGATTTTGAACAATTCTGGTGATTTTAGCAGTTTGGTATGAAGTCAGTGAAAGAGTTTGGTGCATTGAAGACTATACAGGTTGGTAATACTAAAGGGTAATATTAGAAATCCCCAAAGAGAAATATCATAGCCCCATATGTGGTCCTCAAGCTCATAATGGCAATTTAAAAACAATAAAAATATAATGGCATATTCAATCAGATCTCATGAGAAATGGAGAGCACACAAACAAGTAAATACTTGGAAATAAGTTTTTGTAAGCCTCAAAAACTGATCAAACTGGGGAGAAGACAGCCTTGGTACTGAATATATCCTAACCAATTTCCTAAGGTTATTTGTGACCGTGCCTCTGCAATTGTCTCAGCCACACAGAACGTACAGAAAATTTCAAACACATGCACACTCCCTAAAGAAATCTCTAATGTAAAATGCTCTTCAGGAACACAGCTCGTGAAGCTGATTATGCACAAGAGGAACAAGCAGAGGAACAAGACTACAGGAGGATATACATTTTCCAACAGCTGTTACATTGTTGCCATATTTTACAACATCTGCTGCTTTCTTCCTTAGCTTTTGCACACCCTCTTGCATTTACCCTTTGGGCTAATTTGTAGTTGACCCCAGTAATACAGTCCTTTCACTCTACAATTTTGTGACAAACTATCATTGATTTAACAGTCATGCTCAGTGCCTTAAAAATCAATGAATACATAGGGGGGAAAAAACGAACACAGTAAGAGTGTGGTGGATCTCGATAACGTTTCAGGTCAGACTTTTATCACAACTCTCTGATTTACAAGTTACTTTATCACTATTCATACCAGACATTGCACATTGATATCATATTCAGCAGATTCTGTCCTTTTGCGAGCATTTTGAAGGATAAATAACATGCTTGGGAGAATGGAAAAGAAAAACTACGCTATGTACTTGTGCTTCTATAGTGCGAAGCAATCCAAAATAACCATTCTGCTGTTGAAAAAATAATAAAAAATGATTGAATGATTTCTTCTATACAGCAGTGTAATCAAGAGCAAACTGTGGTCCAAAGGAGAACGTTGCTAAGTAGATGTGCTCATTCCAAAACTGGAAATTGGTATCCTGACTCAACCGAAACTCTGAACTCTTTCTAATAAAGACACCCTCCCAGGGTGAATGGTTTTCATGGAAGCACTTAAGGACAGAGATATTATTCCAGCTTTTTCACTTTTGTTGATATTTTCAAGTGTTGAAGGCGCATTTCCAGCACACTGGCACACAATGCCCCTCTATGTGTGTTATTACCTTTTTTTCTGACTGACAGGGAAATTCTTAATATTTGGAAATTTTACAGATTTGCCTGTTTATCTTAATTCAGGCAACCAAGACATAATTCTCTGTGCTTATGGCTTTTGTTCTTTTTCCATCTGTGCCCTTTCTGATTTCACTAACACGTTTGTCACTCTACTTCTGTCTTCCCATCATTTAACATGACACCAGCTGTCTAAACATTCTTGTCTTCACCAAGAACAAAATCAAGAAATTTCACTTCTCATTCCTCTGTTCTCTCTTCCTCATTTCATTCTTAATTTCAGAGAAAAAAAAAGATCCTGAAGCTATCCTGTTGGGAGACAACATCCAGTTTTGCTCCCGTTTCACCTCTGCGGTATGTTTTCAGGGATTTCACGAATCCATGAGAGGACAACACAGAAACAGAACATACTGTTTTTTGCTGTTGTTCTTTCTTTTTTCTTCTTTTCTTTAAATAGGCTACAAGACCAGTTCCACTCACCCATGTGAATCTTATCTTTTAAGATTGCTCACTTATTTACATAATATGCAAATGTTACAGGATTCCTCCTCCTAGAAGCTTAGCTCAATCAGTTTCTAAAGGGCTTTTAGCTGGGTTTCATTCCCTGTGTGTCCTTTCATATCTGGAAGTGATTAAACAAGATTTGTTGACAAATTATTTCCTGTTTGTGAGATGCAATACTGCTACAATGAAGTGATTCCATACATTCTGGCTTTTGGCCTTTAATTCCTTAAGAAATATCAGAATTAAACGATTAAAATGTTCAATTTCAAAACAGAACATATTCCCCAAATACATCATTAGCTGTCACAAGTAAATTCATCAATTTGGCATTGGGATACAGATTTAAAATGCTGGATTACTTAGGAGTTACTTAAAATAAAATAAAATAATAAAATAAAACAAAACAAAATAAAATAAAGGAATATGTGGATGTAATAAGGGAATATTCAATTTTCTTCTCAAAATGTTTTTGGGAATGTGCTCCTCTTGCTCTTTAAAGAGAGAAATAACTTATTTCAAAATAACTATGGATACAGTGATGATACACATCATTCAGAAGGTGTGTGGGTGTATGTTCTGTGAAGACAGCTGAAAAGTGAGCATCATTCCTACTGGAGATAACACAGTGTGATGCTGATCATCTTTGCACCAAGTAGTGAGAACAAGACATGCAAATCAATTTCTTTTGTCTTAGTAGGGAAGCAAGATTTTTCAGATATCACTAACAGATACTGTTAGAAACAAAGAGGCTGGATCATGGCCATATCAGTGTAATAACCTTCCATGTAGGAATACACACATGCATATCACATTAGAAGATCTGCACTGTATCATGGTTTTCACATCCCTGCCTTTAGTATATCATTCCTGCACTAGATATCCATGCAAAAATACCACTGACACATTCATCTCTTCTAGCAAGGAACATAAGACCAGCAGCTGCTACATCACAGAGAACATACCCATTAGAAAAAGCGTATTTTGTTAGAAGCTCAGCATTATGTAACAGAATAATGAAATTCTTATTTGTACATGTGTATTTTATGTATTTCTTTTTCCATAGAGATCCAAAAATAAAATGTCTTGTACTGCATTCTCATTACATACATACTATATATATAGCACGTGATTTTCACTTCTATTTCAGATAAGTCAGTACTGGTATAGCATTCTGAGGTGAAAAGAGGTTTAGCAGAACTTTGTTATACCCCGAATAAGAACAGTGCCAGGTAATGACTGTGTTGTAGAAATGTCAAGGCTGAAATTGGCAGTGGGTGGAGATCTCTTTAAGCGGAATTAAGTAAGTGGATAATGGAGTGAAATACTCTTATTGTGAAAAAATATAAAATAAAAAAAAATTATTTGAATT